>JAWZYV010016123.1:0-45346 GCA_038373885.1 Cheiracanthium punctorium | reverse complement strand
GAAATAGTTCAAAATGGCGGAGAGAATTTTCTGTTGGAATGAGATTAAAGCCGGAATCTCACTGTCTGCATAAAAGTGGCGCTCATTTGCATTTCTCGATTTTCCGAATCTACATTTTCGTTAATTCTCTCGTACATTATTTACATGTCAAATGTGCTGTTTTCTCTTCTTGAAATATTCATGCGACTTAGTCTCTGGCTTTTGAATCTTTTGTTTTGCTATAGTTTCTACGAATCAATGGACCTGAGGGAAAAAAATTCCAAAGAATTTTTTTTTGTTGTTGTTTTTTCTGTACTCGTGCTAATTAGAACTTTAAGGAATCAGATGTATATTTTACATAACGAGCGCGGTGTTACATCAATAAAAACATGTTTACCGAAAAATATGCAAGAGAAATTTCTTATACGAACTTTACCACTTCATATTTATCCTGGGTTAACTATATTTATAACTGATCTAAGTGAACGATTTCAAAATGTGATTGGTTCGAAATTCAACAAAATATTTTGTTAAATTAAAAAGGTGTTTTTTTTTTTTTTTTACATTTTTGGTTGAATCAAACAATTTCTTTTTTTTTTTGGTACAACTAAACGAAGCCATTAAACAATCTAACCAAACAAATTTTGTTAAATTAAAAATATCTTTTACTGAAACGATAGAGTCGCCACTGAACATGCAAAACTTGGTTTCTATTTGAACATGTAGTCGGCTCCCTAAATCAAAATTTACTATCTACTGCCAAAGAGTACGTTCACTTAAGTAAAAAGTATCTTCCGTTCGTGCGCAAGTCAATCAAACCTCAAAACCATCTCTCGTTTTTCGTTTTTATTTTGCACACTGCAGTAGATGAATACTTTTGAATTACAGGGTTAACAAGAAACAAATCGCCCAAGAGTTGGCAAGAAATAAGTTTAGCATTTTACGTTGTTGCCTTTAAAAGTTATTTTTGTTAAATTGATTTGATTGAATCAAACAAATTCTTGAATCGAACCAAACAGGCCGAACCACCAAACTACATAAATCAAGCCATACAAATTTTGTTAAAGATCATCTTTCAGTGGGTCCACTGAAAACATAAGAGTCGCCACAATGAACTTTTGGCGACAGATTTTTGAAAGAGCGTAACCATGCTTTATTTTGGTGCAAATCCTAACTGTTCTGATTGTTATGATTGCGTTTGGGCACGAATCTTCATCCAACAGTGCATCTTAACACATCTCCAGTTGTTCCGGACGTTGTTTTAACGTAGGAATACCTTCCTCCACGACGATCCTACGCAACCAAATATATATATATATATATATATATTATTTTCAACGTCGCCGTAACAGCTGGCTGTACCGGCACAGCCACAGTCGTCAAAAAAAGGTGTCTGTAGATCTGTGGCACGCGATTAACGTTTCGATCGTCCGCCATCTTGATGGTCGTTAAGTCGAGCGATGGCAATGGCTGCTCTTTTTTCAGCATGGGGGCAATCTATCCAGCTGTTCTCGCATTCTTCGATTTTTCAGCAGATGTCAGTGCTGTTTAAAAATAACCGTGAAAATTATTTTTACGGGAAAGGACGTGCTAAAAGGTAAAGGATTCTCGTGGAGCTATGTTACCCGCCACTATTTTATAGAAATCAAATCTATTCTTCGTGATTGGCAACAGTCAAAACGTTAGAGATTGGTGTTCCCAGAGCGGGAACACTGCGCGTTAAAGGATTAACCACCACCCACTCTAATTGCCTCACGCCTCGGCGAGCCCAAACCACTGTTCGAATGCTTAAACAGGGAAAAGCCGCGGCTTAAAACGTTCAACTGAACGTAAAAGCTGAACGCAAAGACTTTCGAAATGGTGAATTTTACATTTCACGGTCGTTCTAACACTGTACTGTCACAGCAATTTAATTTAACTTTCTCAGAAGCTTTGCTTATTCAGCAACTGAAGAAATCCAGAAAGAATTTTTAAAACACTCGTTACTAGACTTACGTTGCTAGGGAACTGCACTGTTTTAAATTGTTTCCCCCATTCTTTTTAGCTTTTTGAAAAAGAAATATGTGAAACATCAAGCGAACAGAATTAATTTAAATTGCCTTTGGGGCATACGGAAGCATTAAAATAAAAATGCCTGTCTGTTTAAATCTCTTAATTTAATTTACGGATACAGGCTTGAAGGTAAATTTTATACAGGTTTTGGACAAATTGAAGCTCTTTAAAACACTTCGGAGAGAAAAAAAAACTTAGTGAATTACAATTTTGCTAATAATTAGGAACGTCGGGATTACTGTTGCTAGGAAACGGACTGGAAAAAGTATTTTCGGTACATTATTGCGTGTTTTTACTTTTTGAACAATGCGTTCGAAATCTCAAATAGGAGCTAATTAATCTAAATTTCGTTTTTATCGCATTTTTAACTTGTTTTGAAGAAAATGGCTGTAAATCAAGTAACTAATTGTGAATTAAATTAAAGTTTTGGAAATATACATTTTATGAAATTCTTTCAGATCTTATTTCCGGGTTAACACGTTCCTTGTATTCAATTTAACGTAGATTGGCATTCTTCTATAACGATCCTGTGTAAAATCAAAACCTTTTTTTTGACATCGATGTAAGTTATAGAGTTACTTTAAAACATGTTTTTGCGCGGTTTATTCAGCAACCAGACAACATGCAAACACGTGATAAGTTTTAAAAAATGGACAATTCAGGTGTCAGTCAGGTGATTTAAATTCGAATTAGTTTAGCGATTAACAAAAAACCCGAAAAAAAACATCATGTTTGCCACGCTTGGCGTTTTTTGGCCAAATGAAAGGATATTGATTATTTGAATGGCAGTATTTGGCTCTTTTATCAAGCAATAGAGAGAAATAGCATTCTTAAAAATAATTGAATAATCTTGAGTCAAAATTTTTAATTGAAAAATCGTCTACGTGCGAAAACAGAGGTGGAATTAATTGCTTTAGGGTAAAAGAGTAAGGAATTAGTACCACAAAATATACCTAATTTTAGAGTTTTGTGAAATATTAAAAGTGGCTGGTTTGCCAAGTTTGGCGATTTAAGCAGGTAGATTGTAGTGGTTGTTGTTTAAAAAAAAAATAGAGGCAAGCAACGGTGTGTAATCCTACTTTTATAAATCCCGGGTAGTTCCCACAGAAAAAAAAAAGTTATAAACACGAGAAGTACAATAACCGATATTTGTAAAGTCATCTTCCATTTCTTTCTATCTATAAGAAAAGATCTGTGCGGATAACAAAATAGATATGCGCCCTCAATTGGGCTGATTTTTGAAAATTACTGTCAATGCTTAAATTTCATTCATGCTTAACTTTTCATCATCTTATGGCAGCACCTCGCAGCTCATTACAGCAAACAATGGAGTGATGTCATCGGTGACGTAGCTGAAAATGTATTTGCATGAGTTTTTTTTTTTTCTGTTTAGCAACCTTTTGTTGCTGTGAGTAATTAACGTACGGAGTGTTACATGTAAGTAGGGCCGGGTTCTATTCCTGCTTCTGTCACACGCGCATTTAACGACTTGCTAAAAACTGTCATCAAGATAAATTCCCGTAATCGGAAAGTGGCTTCTATAGCTTGTGCCAATCTTTACATAGATGCCATTTAACGGTTCAATATTTTACCAATGTTTTGTTCAATGATATCGATTTTATGGTTCAACTTTTTTTTTCCAGTTTACAGTTCAACTTTTATGAAGTTCGCAGGTCCACGTAAGTTTAGGGTTCAACTCGAGCACTCGAAGTTGGAACAAGGTTCCCCGCCCATAGAGGAGGAATAAGTGGATAGAGCAACTGTAACCCTAAAGTGAAACAAGCATATAAGGCACGTGACTTATAGAAATAGTGCAAAAGTTATTTCAACATTTTGCGAAATACAGTCAACTCCGGATTTAGTGAACTTTCGGCTATAATGAAAGCATTTCATGAGTCCCGATTCACATACGTGAGAAATGTTCATAGTATTTTTCGGTTCGAGTGAACCACGACTTCGGTTATAGTAAACTTAAAAAAGTTGTGGACAGCAGAGGTAATGTTGTTCGATTTCTACGAAGAGTGTCTCCTTTGTGTTCGAGTAAAGAGAAAGAGATTATCAAGCACTTGTTCCGAAATACAGATGAATTGCCAGCGTCTAGACCACATATGGACAACCGACGGCCCGGGGGCCGGATGTGGCCCGCCGGGTCTTTCGACCCAGACAGCGGAACATTTAAAACCCTTTATTAAACCCCTATCAACTATTTCAAAACAGTAGCGGATTCAGGGGAGGGGCTAGGGGGCTTCAGCCCCCCCCAAAAGAGTTTGCTAAAGAGTAACATTCTGCTTCATTATGCACTTTGAATATATAAAGTGATCTTTTTTAATCACTTAGCCCCTCCCAAAAGTTTTTACATTGGTTTAGATTAAAATTTTACGCTATTGTATATTTTTCTAGGGTGAAATAAGCTTTTTCCAAAATTTAGCCCCTCCCAAAAGAGAATTTCTGGATCCGCCACTGATTCAAAATCCCATATAAATCCCAATTATACAGCCCGCAACGTCGCTAACATCCTAAAGTTTGACCCACAACTTTTCAAAGGTTGCCCATATCTGATCTAGACTAACATACTTATGCAAAATAAGGGGGGGGGGGGGAATCATAATTTTTTTTCATTACTGCAATACATTCTAATCTCTAAAAAAGCATTCACTAACAAAAGCAAGTACTTCTGAAAGTGAACCAAAAGCGGAAATTAGCGGAACAAGAAATAAAAATACTGCACATTCATGAATAACGATACACTTTCCATCTTAACGGAATAACGAATTAAAATAGGAACAAAACATGGATTATGATACTCTTTTAATATATTGAACTTGTGTACTTAAAATATGAGAGGGGTTCAGGTTTTGTTTTCTTTGTTTTTTTTTTCTTCTTAGTTTAAAAGAATATTTCGAGCATATAAGCTAGTTCGAGTTAAAGTTTTTACTTGCTTTCTGCTGCTAGTATCATTATTGTTGTTTTGGATAAGCAACAGCACTGCACCTTAGTGTACGTATTCAATGTGTGGATTGGTCGGAGAGCTTACCTGACTTGAACCACATAGAGAACATGCGGGAGCTCAACCAGTAGGCGGTTGGCAAAAAACTGATCGGCACCAAGCGGCAGTGGATTGAAACTCATATCAGAGAATGGCAGCATTATTCCTAATTCCAACAACATACAAAAGTACCTTTAATGAGCTGATTTCACTTAAATAAAGAGTAAAGTGAATTAAAATAATAACTTTAAGTAAGGTTTCTTTTGGGGGGGGATAGGGGGCGGTGAGGGAGAGACTGAAGCCCCCTATATCCTCTCCTGGATCCACCACTGTATACGCTTAAACCCAAAGAACGAAAAAAATGATACATTGCGGAGCAATTCGTTTCCATTGAAACCTATCAGTATTTCCGAGAAAGTGCTCTTTAAGCAGTCTTTTTTTTTCTGAGAATTCCCCTACTCGCTTATTGTTATATTTCGCTCCGCACTTGTGATCGAAAAACGCTCCTAAAGGAGAATCGCACTTTTGAAAACTGGTCCAAAATTCGCTCCGACTGATCGAATTTCGCTCGTTTGGTTTAAGCGTGTACTACAGAGTGAATTACTTTCATCTTTAACCCTTTCAGAATTGATTGCAAGCTCGGACTGGCTTCTTTTGAGGGGGAGGGGGGTCCGGTTAGCGATTGAAAAGGGGCCCACTTACTGAGGAATTTAGGGGGAATAGAATACTAGGATATGTAACACTCGAAAATTAGGCTTGCGTGCCTAAAAACCACATTTATCTATTTTAGAGCTTTTGGGGGCCCTGACTCTTCCGACCAGCCGACCTGGCCAGTTCCGGCCAGCCTGCCTGAATAATTCATCTTCGAATTAACCCTTTAACGCGCAGTGTTCCCGCTCTGGGAACACCAAACGCTGACGTTTTAACTGTTGCCAGTCACGAAGAATAGATTGGATTTCTATAAAAATAGTTGCGGGTGACATAGCTCCACGATAATACAGTACCAGATAATACAGTACCGATAATACAGTACCAGATAATACAGTACCACAATAATACAGTACCGATAATACAGAGCCAGAAATCCGCACAGCTTGGGACCAAGGCTTGTGCGGATTTTAGGATTTTGCAGATTTCAAGCCATAAAAGATAAATCCTATTACATTTCAGACTTGAATAGAGGAGAATACAATTACGATGAAATAAAAACACAGTCAAAAGTATTTCATTTATATTTTCACTTTAAATACAAAAGCATAGGAGAAAAAAGAAATTACATGAAGACTAGCAAAGCAAATGGTTTCAAAATTTCCTTTCTCTAATTTTGAAAATATGATTTGTTTTAAAATATTTTTTTTCTACTTTGTTTCTTTCTTTCTTTTATTTATTTAATTTTGCAAATTGTATAACTGTTTAAATATGCAGTTTAAACAATAACTGTTTAAACTGCATATTTTCATCAGAATATTTAAACAGAATTAAGATTAATTTTTCTTTTGTTATAGAACCTAGCTGTTGTAAAAATTTAGGGTATTCTTTTCTTAACTTTCAACTTTTATCAAATGGATTTTATTATTATTATTATCCAAGTTTTAGATCATCAGCAGAATCATATTTATCTGGATTCAAGAAACTTTTCAACAATTTCTTCATTGGTGGAATACTGCGAATTTCATTATTTATATCAGAGAAGGTGTGCGGATTTCGGACGTTTGCAGATTTTAGGTCGGCGGATTTCTGGCGTTAAACTGTAATCCTTTAATTTTTAGCACGTCATTTCCCGTCAAAAAATGGTCACGATTCTTTTGAACAGCACTGACATCTGCTGAAAAATGGAAGAATGCGAGAACAGCCGGATAGATTGCCCCATGCTGATAAAAGGGCAGCCGTTGCCATCGCTCGACTTAACGACCAGCAAGAGGGCGGACGATCGAAACGCTCATCGCGTGCCACAGATCTAGACACCTTTCTTGACGACCGCTGTCGTCAAGAAAGGCTGTCTAGATCTGTGGCACGCGATGAGCGTTTCGATCGTCCGCCCTCTTGCTGGTCGTTCAGTCGAGCGATGGCAACGGCTGCCCCTTTTTCAGCATTGGGAAAAGGTTGTGCCTCAAAGGGTTAAATCATTCTTCTTCTGATAACAGATATTAATTGACAATTAAAAATCCTTATTATTATATTTTCAAGGAAAACTGATATTCTTTTTTTGGAGAAGAAACAAATTTAACATTATTTCTCGTACATGCAAGGAACAAAAAAAAATAAATAAATGTATCTATCCGATAAGCAAATTACTAACTGCCAATACGGGCTGTAACGAAAATGGGAAAATATCCGAACATTAGAAGGGGGGGAAAGGAACATTAGCGTCAGATAGGGAGGGGGGTGGGGTAAAAAAGGGAAGAAACTGCCCAAGAAACGCTACCGAACGAAATGGGCGGCAGTAAATGGAAACTACACCCATCACGGCTAAGGGGAAAAAAATAATAATAAATGTACTTGGTAAACAAATAAGATACTGTGCTCCGAATATGGAGAGATAATAAAGGAAATGGTTTTTTCCCTGGATAGAAATCGCTACACGTTATAGACATAAAATCCACGCATGGCTCCCTCAAAAGAAGATAGATGTTACATCCGGGTTCTCTTTCCGGATCTGCCAGAAGTTTTATTGTTACAAAGAGCCCTAAAAATTTTACACTTCTCCACCAGATAGTTTAGAAGAACTTTTGCCGAGAAGTGCTCCTTTAGAAAGATCGACCACGAAAAGAAATATTTGATCTACGTTACTCGAGCAGTAATGTGAACAGTGTTGTGCATAAAATTTCCGACTAACTATACGAGACAATCATTTCAACCCACCAATGTATAACATACTGATTATTTTGTTGGAATTTCATATGTGTATATTCGTTTGCGTGCAATAGCGGATCCAGGGGAGGGGCTAGGGGGCTTCAGCCCCCCCAAAGATATTGCTGAAGGGTAAAATTCTGCTTTATTATACACTTTAAATAGCTAAAATGATCCTATTTTATGACTTAGCCCCTCCCAAAAGCCTAATACATTGGTTTAGACTAAAATTTTGATTTATAGTACATTTTAATTGGGTGAAATAAGCTTTTTAAAAAATTTAGCCCCTCCCAAAAAAAATTTCTGGATCCGCCACTGTTTGCGTGTATTCATTTTCTGGGTGTATAATAAATGCAATGTATACAGGGTCAATCTAAACTCTTGGGCAAAATTTTAAGGGGTGGTAGGGCACACAATAAGGAATCGTTATCACATAGCAATAATCTGGGTTCAAAAACGCAGTTTTAATTTACCCGGTAATAATCACTTTGTGAAAAGTATTGAAGTGTCCGTCTCATTTCTTAACCCAGTTTCATAAACAATAGGCCCCTCTCCAAAAATTTCATCCGACAAATAGAATAGAATTTTTAAACAATGAATTTTAGTCTTCTGTTTTCGTCTAAACATACATTCGTTTCTGACGAACAAGGGTCGGACAGTGCGCTGTTGTTTCAGCACTTTTTCCGAAGTGATTATGAACAGCTGCACGAAGACGATGTTGCCGACCCCACATTGCTAGGTGATTCTGGTTCCTTATTATGTACCCTATCACCTCAGTTTTGTCCAAGAGTTTAGATTCACCTTGTATTTTGTATGTAGAATATACCGGGTGTTTCAAAATAGATGTTAAGGGGATTATTTTTTAAACCGTAAGGGATCGAAACACACTTCCAGTTAAAAAAAAAGTTCGTCCAATTAAGAGTAGCTTTCAGATATGTCATTTTTTTACTGGGGGTTGTATACATATTAAAATACGAAATTTAATTTTTATACGGTCCCTCCTTTCCTACCCTTTATATTTAGAAGAATGTTGCTCTTTGCCTAAGAAATTTAATAAAACTAATCCCGTGTCTCCAAGTGAAATAGTTAGCAAAGAATTTATTTTTTAAAATGATGACTTACACCACTTTGTGTTGGCGTTGGTTTTCAAGTAAAAAAAATCTGGAGTGACTCCACTCGACTTTCCGAACACTTACGATTAAGACCATGACCAAGCATTTAAATAAATTTTAATCGATGAATCATTCAAACATATATACCCAATGGAAGCTCGATCGAATGTAACGTTTAAACGCTAGCGCACTTTCCAGAATTTTCCTCCATAGGCCATAATGTAAAAGAAATCTTTGTCGTAGCCCTGTAGAAAAACTGTAAGTCCTATACACACCCAAATCAATACCGATCTTGCGACGGTGGTTTATAACATGTATACCCAATTGGAGCTCAATCGCATTCCCTGTTTAGGAGCTATCGTGTTCACTCACACACACACACACACACATACATACATCTCTAAAAATAGCATAAATGAATTCAGAAGACCTCAAAACGTGTCAATACATCCAAATCTCGAATTCGAATTTTTTCATGATGACAATACTTTCCTTACAGGGTACATGTTCGGAAAGTAAAAATCTTTACTTTGGGGGACCGACTACGAGTTTAAAAAAATTAAATAACGATCCCATTGCTGACAGTTAAATGCTTTCAAATTCGTGAAATGAACAGGTTTAGTTTGTTTGAACTGGGTTGAGAGCGATCGACTCAATATATTTGCCTACATTTACGACTAAATACATTTTGTAGTTTATTTACAGGGTCACCAAAAAGACAATACATTAAAATCTGCACCCAGCTTTAACACAAATGTGGATGGTTTATTGCTTTGGGTATGTCCAGAATACGTCAAATATTAGGGAAAAGGTTTGGATAAATATTGTCAAATTTGGTGCCAAAAATAAGTTTTTAGTCAGTTGAAAAGTAATCACACTTTCCTTACTTTGGGACATCCCCTTATTGCTTGGCGACAAATGCCAAAATTTTCAAATGGGTATATCTCGGAAACTATTCCACGTAGAGACGCTGGATTGGTTTTATTCATTTTCATAGGCGAAGAGCCACATTCTTTTAAATATAAAGGGTAGTAAAGGAGGCACCGTATAAAAATTAAATTTCGTTTTTTAATATGTATACAACCCCCAGTAAAAAGAATGCCCTATCTGAAAGCTACTCTTAACCCTTTGAGGCGCAACCCTTTCCCAATGCTGGAAAAAGGGCAGCCGTTGCCATCGCTCGACTTAACTACCAGAAAGATGGTGGACGATCGAAACGTTCATCGCGTCCCACCGATCTAGAGACAGCTGGCTGTGCTCGCGCACAGCCAGCTGCGTCAAAAAAGGTCTCTAGATCGGTGGCACGCGATGAACGTTTCGAACGTCCACCATCTTTCTGGTAGTTAAGTCGAGCGATGGCAATGGCTGCCCTTTTTCCAGCATTGGGGCAATCTATCCAGATGTTCTCGAGTTCTTCCATTTTTCAGCAGATGCCAGTGCTGTTAAAAATAGTGACAATTTTTTTACGGGAAATGTGCTAAAAAGTAAAGGATTCTCGTGGAGCTATGTCACCCGCAACTATTTTTATAGAAATCCAATCTATTCTTCGTGACTGGCAACAGTCAAAACGTTAGAGCTGGGTGTTGCCAGAGCGGGATCACTGCGCCTTAAAGGGTTAATTGGACGAACTTTTCTAATTCGAAGTATGTTTCGATCACTTACGGTTTAAAAAATAATCGCCTTAACATCTATTTTGAATCACCCTGTATATATGAAAAATAAGAATTTCTACAAATATTCTTAATGCTTTTAGAGAAATAAAGATTTTTACGAATGATTAGTATCATATAACAAGAAAAAAAAAAAGAAAACGTTAAATTTTTCCTTAGCTTTTTAATTTTTACAAGTTTGTAATGCAGCATAGATTAAACGTCCAAACGACAATCTTTTGCTCTAATTAATTCCGTATATATTACTAATTTTCGGTCTGTTTTTCCCCCTGGCGGTTAAAAATATTTTAAAAATTCGTATTCTACGCATCAAATAGTAAAATTTTGCATTCTGTTGCGTCAAAATCCGTCAGCTAGAACGCGAGATATGGAATTTTGGGTTTCCCTATTGGTTTGTATAGGGTTTTTAGAAATCTCGAGAAATATGGATGCCAGAGCTTCGTTAGCCTCAATTTCGGGGACTAATTTTTGGCGTGAAATTTGGCGATATTTCGTCAAAAACTCGCCAAACTTGGCGACATTTTGGACATTTGGCGCAATTTTGCAATGATCTCTTTAAAGTTTTTTTTTACCGCCTTAACATCACATAATAGCCTAATATTACACTATTTCTCTTCTGCGACGTAATCAAAAGTTTATGTGGAATTTTCGGGAAATAAATTATTCGTGAAGCTTCTTTTAACTTCGGAGACAGCTTATAAATACCAGCCAGATACACCGCAGTACAGTGCTATAGAGGCGGTATTTTCGCTTGCCTTTTTGAAGCTTTGTTTTTAAGTGCTGTGTGTCAATTCTTCATTGATGAGTATTGAGGGACTGCTTGCGATATCCCTCGTACATTTCCACTGAATTTATGCTTGTGTAAGTGTTTTATCTTGTGTGAGAAATACAGCCTTTGTGAAAGCCTCTGTACTGAGCGGACTGTTATAAGCACGTTACAGTCTGATTGTGCTTGTGAATTTTGTGCAGTTGACTGTTCGACGAAATTCTAGAAGCAATAAAGTTCTTGTTCCATCCTCAAAACTGGACTCTTTACTAGAACTTTCTACACCTACTGGACTTTAGAACGACGAACCCAGGAAACAAGCAGAGTTTTCTGCAACATTATACAGGGTGTCTCATAAGGATTGAGGAAAATTTTAAGGAGAGATAGGGCACATAATAAGAATCCATGTCACAGATAAATCTGGGGCCAGAAACGTCATCTTCATTAATAATCAGTTTTAGAGAGAAGAGTTTTAATAATAGTGAGCTTGGTTTCTTCAAAAATTATTGGTCCTTTTGCATACAGAACTTGAGTAAAAATGATAGTTTAGAAAACTAGGGGCCTAGTCCCCTAGACTCGCTACGCTCGCTTTTCGTATGAGGCATTCGGCCCCTAATAAGGCTTATTCGTAAATAAGGCATCATTTCGACACACAAAACCCAGAGGTTGGATCAGATTGAATGTTACCGAGCTACACATTGCTTGGTTCTTGCATGTTTATATGTATAGTTAATATTTAACTGTAAGAAAACAATATTTAGTATGTTTTCTTTGATAAAAACTACGGAACAGCTAGGATACCTTGCCACTAATGGCAACTTTTCATTATTTGGGCGATTGACACATGCTCACAACCTATAATGACCGCTCATTTAAGGTTCCCGGAAAACCGTTATCTATATTTTCATATACATATTCCTTTGCAGATTTGCGTATTTAGCACCACGAGTTATATCATCTCGCCGCGCTGGCAAATATCAAAGTGTACTATAACTGCTATAAATGGCATAGTTAACGCCGCCAAATATGTCTACTGGTAACAAATACTCCAGCTGGGCCGAACCGGCTTTAAAATAATCTGGATTTTAATTATAATTCATTTTCAAGATACTGGGTTCTAACATTCTGGAACGCGAAGTTTAGATTCATCCTGCTTGGAAAGATAGCATTTTGTCACATTGTACCTAATGCCAAGATGGCGCTTTTAAAATCAGTTACAATGAGTTATTCTGTTTTGTAAAACGAATAATCGGTCATTCTAAACTGCTGTTCTCTAAGCGAACTTACTATTTGAAAATTGTCTGTGTGTAACGCACTTTGAGTTATTTATTTCGTATACTTTTTAATTTGGCGTAATATTGGTGTCATTTGACTTCATGTTTGAGAATTTCCCGTTATTCTACATACTTGGAATGGCTTTGTTGCAAAGGAATGAACGATTTTATGCCAAATGTGGCAACCATTTTCTTTTATTTTTCAGTTTTTTATTAATATCTTCTAAAATAATTCGATTTTCGAAATTTAAGTCAGCTTATCAGGCTCCTCAGAATTTTCCACATCCGTGGACATGTGTCTCGAAATTCAAATCTCCACGGTTTAGGAAAAGATAGGCCAACAAGGTCTTGACATCGCCAGCAGCGGCCTTTAATTTTTTTTTAGAACAGAGAGATACATTTTATTTCATCTATGAAATTCTCGGAGGCAAGTGCAATGTTAATGAATCTCAATTAAGCAATTAGGTGAACCCTTTTCCCACCAGACAGGTTTGGGATTCTGAATCCATATAATGCGCTCCACCTCCCCTGAAAGTTTATCCCAATCATTATGGTATACCCTGTATTAAAATATACTTGTTAGTAATGCTTCAATCAAATAAATCTTATATGTGAACAAAAACTAATTTACAAAAGCAAAGAAACATTTACTTATTTCGTTTCTAGCAAGTTTTATTTGTTTCACAACTTTCTTTAAACAATTACTAAAAAAGTTTTATTTTTTAAACTTTTCGATATTTTTTTCTTTTATTGTTCACAACTAACGTTTTTATTCCGCTGTTTTTCCATCAAAATTCTGGGGGGAAAATCTTGTTAAAAGAAAAAACAGAAACGTGTAACAACGTCAAAAACCTTGGAATACTTTATAAAATCCTTGGACTGCAGTTTAAGCAGAAAAAGTAAAAATGTTTAAGTAAAGAATATTTTTTCGAACTGTACAAGAAAAATGTTTTAGAATTTTCATAATATAAAATGATGGGTATGTTTAGAGAACGTGATTTACTTGTCGTGAGAAATTTTGATAATCCTTACAAGAAAGTTTTGTTTTACTTTAAGTACATTTTTCAAATTTTTGATCACTAATGCGGAAATCTAAAGTTTATCTCTTTTTAATATGCGTACTTTTTGATACATCAAAGAAACGTCAAAACGATCTCCATTTTATTTAACACTAGCTGAAGTACCCGTTCTTCGCACGGGAATGAATGGACTTTTTGATATTACGATTTGTGGTGATTACTATTCATTGTAATAAACAGATATAGCAAAGTGGATATCGCGTTATACTGTGTCCAATAATCATGCATACCGAATTGCAAGGCAATCGTTTGTACGGTGCAGAAGGCTATGCGGCGTAGCGCAATCTAGTGGCGAGTTTTAGCAGAACGGATACGGCGAAAATATTTTTCGCATTCAGATATCGATGTATACGAATTTTCATGACTATCGGCTGGACAGTCCTGAAGTTCATGTGTTGACGCGACATCTAGTGGCAAGTTATAGGAAAATGGATAGCGCCAAACTCTTACCCGTGTTCAAATATCTATGTATACCTATTTTCATAGCGATTATTTGCACAGTCAAGAAGTGATACACTGCAGGGCCATTTAGTGGTTCAATAAAGTAATGATTTGCTACAGCGCCGTCAAGTGGCGAGTTTTAGCAAAATGGATAACGCCAAAATATTCTCATTGTTCAAATAGCTATGTATACTGATTTTCATAGCGACCGTGTTCAACTATCTATGTATACCAATTTTCATAACGATCATTTGCACAGTCAAGAAGTGATACACTGCAGGGCCATCTAGTAGTTAATTAAAGTAATGATTTGCTACAGCGCCGTCAAGTGGCGAGTTATAGCAAAATGGATAACGCCAAAATATTCTCATTGTTCAAATAGCTATGTATACTGATTTTCATAGCGACCGTTTGAATGGTCAAGAATTTGGCCTGCTGCAGCGTCATCTAGTGGCGAGTTAAAATAATAATGCATTGCAGTGTCATCTAGTGGTGAGTAACATCAAAAGGAACGCAGTTAGAATATATTCTTCGTGCTCAAATGTGTAAGTATAAAAAATTTTATGCTGGTCAGTCGAAGGTATAGAAGTTGATGCTTTGCAGCGCCATTTAGCGGCAAGTTACAGCAAAATGGATAGTGAAAAATATTCTCCGTGTTCTAATATTCGCGTGTACCAAATTTCATCGAAATCGGTTGGACGATATTCGCATAGCAAACGGCTAAACGGAATAGAATTCAACGTTGTGCTGCGGCACCAAGTGGCAAGTTAAGGAAAACGGATAGCATAAAAACCTTCTCCATGATAAAGGTGAACCAAAGGTGAACCAAATTTCATCGTGCAACGGTGCTCAACGGTGCTGGAGTTTTTCAACCTCATAAACACATACCAACATTCATTTTTATCTATAACCAGTGTTATTATATATACCAGTCTCAAATAAAATCCAGTTTTAAATCTAAGCCTCGCCAAAGTGCCAACATACGCCATTTTGCAAGAGTTTTTTCATTGAATCATTCGAAGCATTGACTTAGCAGCAATCAAAATGGGAAATGGTTCGACCGCCAGGCATTTATTTGAAAAGTGGAATCCCTTAATACAGCCGATTTTTTTTTAATTATCAACTATAATGTGTTTTATTCATCGTTACTCCGATGTACTAAATGAGAAGATTTCAATTTTCTGAAATTTGGCGGAATTCCCCCAACTTAAATCAATGTATTTAATTGGCGAGAATTCTGAAGTTAGATCGCTTGAAATCCCTTAATAACTGCATTATTTCTTCACGGATCATTAAACTTTAACGCTGTATTCTAATAAAACCTTTGCACTTGTTTTCAAAAATCTATTTCCTTAAGCTCTCAATAAATTGCGCCAAGCCGAAATCTGGGCAAACCGCTAGAACTCACTTCCTCAAAATCGCATATTGCAGCCATTTTATTTTTTCGCCAAACTAAAAAAATTTACACATTAGCCTCGGAAATCTTCAATTCTTATTGTTTTGCGTGTAAAGCATTACATTCCTGCTCTGATTTCCCATGCACACGATATTATAATTTAAAAAAAATAACCTTACGAATATAAACTAACAAAAAAAAATCATTATTATTCTTTTATTTTTACTTTAACAGTTTAAAACATTTTATTCGGCAAAATCGCCACACATGGCAACCAAGATCCTTATTTCACACTTTTTTCACTACAGGGGTTACCATTACGGAAAGATTTTTGCGTGAAGAGCATAAAAAATCTCTTAAATTCCGGGAACGGGTGGACTTTCAAAGTTTTAAAGTGGACAGTGGTTTATTCTATATTATTTTACACATCTGTGCTAAATTTCAGGCCGATAGGTCCATTTTTGTGGATTTGTATACGAATCAAATCCACAAACAAACAAACAAACAAACAAACAAACAAACAGAATTTCATTTTTATTTATAAGATTGTCTTTTAATTATAGTTTTTATATTTTTCGTGCAATTTTTTTAAACAAAGGCTATAGGCACACATAAAGCTTAAAATGAACAAATTCATGTGCATAAATGAGTTGGGATCTCACGTGAGCTTAGATTCACAGTTGTTACTTTCCAATCATCAACAAAAACAGACTATAGTGCCCTTCTAACTCGATTGTTCTATTTCTATTGTGAATGCAACATCTATGCCGAGGCCACTTTTCTGTCTTTGTGTTCATGCGTCAGCAGATCACTCAATTGCTCAGTGGAAAGTCCAGCCAATAGCGTGACATCATCAATTATACGGTCAAGGCATCGGTATCGATTTTATGATCGCTTTCTTTCTCGGCATAGCTAATGCACGGAACTTCCCGTAATTTCACTGGCGTTTGTTGGTAAATCGGCGCGTGCATTTACGGGCGGGTAGTGCTTAAGAATTCCGATTATTTCAGGGAAAGCCGAATATAGAACTTTGAAAAAAAAAATCTCTTTAATAATGAAATCTAAAGTTACTTTTACTACATAAAGAAATATACTTTCATTACTTTCAAAAACACTAAATTGCTTTTTTTCCCCCAATAGCGCGGCGCTGAAAAGTTAAAACTTGGACAGCTAGTCGCCGAACGTGATGGCTATTTGTTAAAAGGAACACGCAATGGACGGCCATCATTACACCTTGCAAGCACAAAATAAACACTCAAGGCCATGTCGGGAATCGACCCCTCACTCAGAGTGTCGTAAAATGACGTGTTAGCTATTCTTCCACTTAGGCAGCAAGTTATTTTTACTACTTGGAGAAAAAATATGCAACTTACTCTCACGGTACCTAAAAATGTACGTTATACCGCAAGAATGTTATAAGATAGTGCACCGATAAAATTCGATATTATAGAGGAGGAAAAGTTGGGTGGATGATTTCATTTTAGTAAATTTTATAAGTGCTCCCGCTCTTATAAAACTTTTACCAATTACAGTTAAACTGCCTAAACCAATCACAAAATTCCTTTACCAAACATCCTGCTACCGTTGAATCAATCAACCGATCATTTTTTCTTCAAACTACAGCACCAGCCAACAATTCAACTCCATACACAGGTTGCAACAGATATCTGAAACTATCGCTACCGTAAACAAACTGTCTAACAAACTTCGAATTTAGCCACGTATCTGACTTGGCGACGACACCCGCTTACGAAATTTCCTCCAAAAATTAGTCACTGTGCACTTAGAGAGAGACATAAGGATTACTGCAATGGAATTTTCAATGATGAATGACGTTATAAGAAAAGCATAATCTTTTTTCCTAGCCCTGCATGTTGAGACGAACTTTCTTCATAGGCAGTTCATCTCGCGACAAAATCTGAAAATTGATATTGGACTCTCTTCTAAGTACAGAAAACTGAGATAATTGACTTTGAACGCTCTTGTAAACAAGGCCTCATTACCGCATGAGCAATTCGGGCATTTGACCGATGACTCCAAATTTGTAGGGCCCCCTAAATTGTTGTTTCTTATTTTACTTTCAGGAACAGTTACCCAGATTATCACAATGGAATGAATCATATCAAAGGAATCCCCTTGGCTTAACAAGCCAACCACCTTAACATAACATTGATTCAGCTGCCGAGTAAAGTCCGTGGTTGGCTTGTTAAGCGAAGGGGATTGCGATGTAAAAATGGTGCAGAAATTGAAATTTGTTTTTACTTTTCGTGTTTTCGGTTCATCGCATCGTGTTTTCAATTTTGCTTTCAGGAGCAGTTAACCAAAATTGGCAAAATGGAATGAATGGTATCAAAGGAGAATCCCCTTCGCTTTGCAAGCCTACCACCTTAACATATCACTGATGGAACAGCCGAGCAAAGTCCCCGGTCAGCTTGCCAAGCGAAAGGGATTACGATGCAAAAAATTACTCTAATTAATCGGTATACTTTTAGTGCTTTTAGTTCATCGCGTCGTATTTTGTTTGATTTTACTTTCAGGAATAGCTAAGTGGACTGTCACAATGGAACGGTAGCAAAGAATAGTAGCAAATGAATGGTAGCAAAGTAGTCCCCTTCGCTTAGCAAGCCAATTGCACCTCAGCATATCGCTCAGCAAGACAAGCAGGATCTTACTGAATGAAATCAAGAAGATCCTGCTTGTCTTGCTAAGCTAAAGGGATTAAGATGGAAAAATTATGTAGAAATAAAAATTTGTTTTTGCTGCAGATGCTTTTAGTTCATCCCATCGTGTTCTGATTTTATTTTTCAGGAACAGTTAACCAACTGGATTGTCACAATGGACTGAATGACGGCTAAGGAATCCCGCTTCGCTTAGCAAGCCGACCATCAACCTGAGCATATCACTGATGGAGCCGTCGAGCGATAACAAGAAGTCCTTGGACCAGCTGCTGGGCCAAGCTCTGGCCGAACGTTCCCGAGAGGAGGACCAGGTGGAGGTCACGTACGAACTCGGAGACAGCTTTTCGTACGAGAAACAGCAGAGGCTCAAACCCAACGGCGGGACTTCAAGAACGCCTTCGCTCAAGGAAGATCCAGATGAAGATAACACAGGTAAATAGACTGATAAGCACGGACACTTCTTAACCCTTTGCGGCGCAACCCTTTCCCAATGCTGAATAAAGGGCAACCGTTGCTATCACTCGACATAACGACCAGCAAGATGGCGGACGATCGAAACGTGCCACATATCTAGAGAGGCTGTGGGCACAGCCAGCTGTCGTCAAAAAAGGGTCTCTAGATCTGTGGCACGCGATAAACGTTTCGATCGTCCGCCCTCCTGCCGGTCGTTTAGTTGAGCGATGGCAACGGCTGCCCTATTTTCAGCATGGGGCCATCTATCCAGCTGTTCTCGCATTCTTCCCTTTTTCAGCAGATGTCAGTGCCGTTAAAAAGAACCGCGACAATTTTTTTTACAGGAAATGACGTGCTAAAAAGTAAAGGATTCTCGTGGAGCTCTGTCACCCGCCACTATTTTTATAGAAATCCAATCTATTCTTCGTGACTGGCAACAGTCAAAACGTCAGAGTTTGGTGTTCCCTTAGCGAGAACACTGCGCGTTAAAGGGTTAATAGTGAGGTGACATTGTAACAAAAAAAAAATATCCGCTTTATTGCAAGCATAAAATTTTTATCATTGATGGTACGTTTTAATTTTTTCTAAGCCTATTTTTAAATGCGCAATCATTTTTTTTTTCCTAATGAATGTCATCAATTTAATAATTATAATTTACTTAATTCAAAATAAACGCTGCATATTCATTTATTTTTTCTTTTTATTTCATTTAATTTAAAAATTTACCTTTATTAATTGCTTTGCAATCAAGAAAATTAAGTTAATCAAGGAAAAAAAACGAAACTTAAAAGCCTCAATATATGTAAAGAATGTTCGGCATATCTCTGTTGGTGATGCCTTCGCCTCTGACCGAAATAATTGCAGTCGATGCCCGTCGAGGTTAATCTGGATCTTTATTATTTTTCATACTTTGTTGTAGAAGGACCGGCGACCTACCGACACACTCCTTCCATGTTTTCTAGGCAGTTGCTATAGGTCACTCCTGACCTACATACCCCTTAGTTTCTCAACTTGTCGCTAGGCATTACTCTTTCTCTGATTGTTTCTCTAAAGTGATGTCATTTACTTACTTAGCCCAAGAATTTTAGGTTGGTCAACCAGAAACCGCAAACACCTGTAAATTTAGCTTAATTCGCACTTCTGATTCTTAAGTACTCTCAAAAACTGTCACTGAAATTAATATTTGTCTGGCCGAGAAACAAACTTTACAGTGAAAGTACTCTGTTTCACAAAGATGGTATTTCAGATGACTTTAAATTAAATTAGATTAAACTGTCAAAGAATATTTTATTACGAAACACATATAGATAAATCAGTAACTGTGCGACTGGAATATACATCTCTCTTTCGTTTTTGCTTTACTTCTTTGCCTATAGTTTGAAGTAGAACAAGTATTGGAGGCTGCCATCAACATTTGTAAATCCCCTTACAATATCAACTGTCAGCTCTCCTTGAACCTGAACCTGAACACCATTTTAAGATATTGGGGCACTTCATATTGGACATGCGTGAAGTTTGGAAGCTATTTCAATTTTTGTACATTTCTTTTTTCACTGATACTCTATTAGATTTCCACATTTTCCGCAATTAGTATACTGATTTTGGTATTTAAAGGCGAAAATACAGTAAATCTTTAATAAGCTAAAACTAATAATTTATTCAAATACTAGCTGCGTTGCTCTGGGGCGTAAGGTAAGATAAAACATAACTTTCCGAAACATATTATCCACTGATATTCGTTAATCTAGTCCCTTGGCCTATTTTTGAAACCAGTAATGCATAAATTGAATATGAATTTTAAAAACATTAATCCGTGTATGAGATTCCATTCTTCCAACACCGTCAGCTACTAGAAAAATCGTTTATGTCCTAGTAAAAAAAGTATTTTTTTTATTCATTTTTTATGGATAAGTATACAAAGATGAATTTAAAACGTGCCTAAATTTTCAATAACCATAACTTATACACAGTCATTCCTTTTACTCCAACCCCAAGCTGTCCCAGTAGGTTATCCTACAATTTTGCTCTGGCTACCACCGACCACTTAGTCGGCCGATGATCATCCGAGCAAAATTACTAATAGGGAATAGAGCATTTCGTCGTGACGTTTGATTGACGTCCTTTGAGTGACATCTGACTTCACATCCTTTCTTCTCAGATTCTCTTGTCTTCTTATTGTGTTCAACACAGAAAAATGGTATTAGAGGCATTAGTTTTACTTATCCTTAATAACTTCAAAGCATAAAATGTCGCTGGAAAATCAATGTCGAGAGTTTGCTTTACCTGTTCAATCCATTACAATCATCCAAAAACTTGAATTTAATACTTTTCAACTGTCGAAGATCTGATTTTTCCCATTGAAACACATTACAAGAACCCATAGCTGTCTCGCCTAGAGGAACCCTTCATAGATGAGTCGGACTAAAGGATTTGAAGCCAGTTTTTGCTCCCCATGTAGCAACAGTGATGGTAGTTCTCTGGTGCCTGATTTCATCCAATATTGGAGGAATTGCTTGCACTGGGCTTGTTTTTCTAAATAATTTCTTGCTGGGTGTTTTTTTTTAATATAAAAGTATGTTAAATTAGTCTAGTGCACACATCCTCTCCTTGGGACCACTGATTTGGGGTATTTGACTTGGGGTACAAGCCAAATAGAGTAGCTCTTGTCCAAACTCTTGCACCAAATTCCATAAACTCCAAGCTGTCACTTTACCACGTCCAACAAATAATGATTTGGGGTATTTGGCTTGGGGTACAAGCCAAATATAATAGCTCTTGTCCAAACTCTGGCACCAAATTCCATAAACCCCAAGCTGTCACTTTACCACGTCCAACAGCAAAAAAAGAAACTGTGCACATGCAGGATGTGACACAGTAGTAGTTGTTCAAATACACTGTGTGCGGTATACGCCTGAATCTTTGTCGACCAGATCGAACCACTTCTAAAGGGAAAGTGTGGTAGTGTTTTTAATTTATTCATATCTTGATAAAGAATCGGTAATATAGCGATGGAATATTTAAGTGCTGCTTTCACAGTTCCCATTTCATCTGACTACTTTATAGCCAATGACCGTCTTTGATTAAATGTATAATTTATATTCTTAATGTTTTTAGTATATCCAAAGAACATGATTGATTGTTTTCTTGTTCCGTTTTTCAGAACCCTTGGGTTCAATCGAGCTTGAAAGGAAAGTGATGAGGAACACCGTCACTCTCAGCATAGCCATAATTCTCTGCTGCAACGGATTCGCCACGCTGCAAAGCCTCCAGAGCTCCGTGTTCCCCCAGGTGGGCGTGGAAGCCCTGTGCGCCCTCTACTCCCTCGCGGCCCTGTCGTGCGTCTGCGCCCCGGCCGTCATCTACAAGATCGGCCTGAACTGGACCTGCTTCGCCCACGCCTCGGCCTCAGCCCTGTACCTCGCCTCTTTCTACTTCTACAACGCGTACGCCTTCGTGTTCTGCGCCTTGCTCCTGGGCGCCTGCTCGGGCCCGGCGCTGTGTGCCTTCGTCACCCACCTCTCCCTGAACGTGTCCCGACTGCCCCACGTGACGCAGTCGATGAGGGACGTGACGCAGCAGCGCTTCCTCAAGTACTTCTGCGTCCTGGTGAAGACGCAGGTGTTCTGGGGAAACCTCGCAGCCTCGCTGGTGATGCACTTCGACGTGGAGAGCGTCGGTCTCGCGCGCCACGACAACGCCACCGCCGCGGTCGAAACTGCCGAGATATCGACCGCGGTCTACGACTTCTGCTTCCGGGTGTCCCTGGAAGATAACGCGGACGACGGATTCATCAGGGATTTTTCCGGAAACGGCGTGACCATCCAGTTCAACTCGCTGCGCCAGAGTTCCGTGAGGATACTGGTTCTGGTTTTCGCGTCGTGCGTCGCGGCGGGTGCGTTCCTGGTAGTCGTCTTCCTGGAACGGATCGAGTTCCTCGTGCAGCAGGACCCCCTGGAGAGACCCGTCATCCTGCAAACGCTGAGGCAGATTCGACTCGTGCTGGTGGACAAGCAGATACGACTGGCGATGCCGCTCATCGTTTTCATCGGCATCGAACAAGGATTCATCATCGCAGATTTTACGCGGGTGAGTGCATTTGAAAAAAAACTAACATAGCCTATATTTCGCTTTCAATGGTAGCAGTGTTGCCCTATGTTCTAACCCTCAAAATTCTAAGATGAAACTAAGATTCACCATCGCAGAAGATTTTACGGGGTGAGTAGACTTTAAAATGTGGCATAACACACACACACTCCGGTCAACACGATTTTTGGGTCTGACTTCTACACGTTAAATTTTAGTTTCTCCTTCGCCAAAACTAAGGAACATATTTTTTTTTTTTTAATGAAAGTTTGCTTTTGTAGAAATTAAAGCAATTTTTCAATTTTTTGGCAAAAATCAATGATTTTTATACTTTTTTAATATAATTCCACTTTAAATTAGGATCAGACAAGTTTTTGCTGGATATAAAAGTCTTTTTCATTCAAGATTTGTGATAGCATATAAATGTAGCATATAAATATAATAGCATATAAATGTAAAATAATAAGAAATTAATGTCTAAAAGTGAATAGTTTTCGTATTTCTTTTCTGTCCGTATGAGCCAATAATAATACAAACAAATAATAATATTACAAATAATACTACAAATATTACTACAAGCAATACTACAGAGTCACAAATAATAATACAGTTTACTTTCGGGTTAATCACAGTGCTGCCATCTTTCGTTTATGAAATAAATTAAAATATACTTATCGACGTCAATCAGACAAAAGCAAACTTTAAGAACTAAAACTGAAAAGTTAAGTGTTTTTCAATGTCTAGAATCGGAATTTAAGCATGAGAACAGAACCCCCCCCCCAAAAAAAAAAAAAAAAATTTTTGTTGACCGGTGTAATCAATGCTCCACTTGAATCTTTGGCAACAATATTGCCAGATGTTATAAGACAAAGCCGTTAAATTTACTGCCTAATTGGAGTTGTAAATTTTCTAAAATTTTAATCGGAAAACATTTGGATTTGACACGATTTCCTTTCGTTTTTTCTCTCCCTTATTTAATCTTTAATTAACTAACTATCATATCCCCACCCCTTAAAATGTCTAATTGAAAAATTAATTTTACTGGAGATTCTCATTTTATATTGCAAAGCTGTTCTTCTGCAAAGCTTTAAAATTTAGGGAAATTACACATTAATCACAGGTTGAATGAGCCTTTTAGCACATCTAATTATAGTACAGTAGAGTGTCGATAGTCGGTATTAACTGTGACAGGACTCTGTCCGGATTTTGAAAAGCAGGAGGCAAAAGGGACCTATGCCCCAGGCTACCGATTTTGAGGGGGCCCTAAATTAATGTAGTATGAAAATTTAGATAACGTTTTTTTCTTTTAATGAGTATCATTTTATCTCTAACCTCCTTTATTGAAAACTGGCCGAAAAATGTGCCCCAAAAATACGACTTAAAAGTATGCGACATACATATACTGAGAATTTTACATATATTTAAATGCTATTAGTTCACAACAGTGTTAATCTATTGTTACACTATTTCGTAAGCTGTAGAATAGGCATACCATGTATTTTTCTATAAATAGGTTACAATCCTAAAAATTTTAACACAGAGTTACCAGACGAAATACGCGAAAGATGAGAGATAAAATGAAATAGTCCATTAATATCGTTTTAATAAGGCAATCATGAAACTAAGAAATTAAGGGGGTTTAGAGGGGGTCTCCCCCTGACGAGGCTCGAACAGCCGAGTTTTGCTTTTCGTTATCCCTATACAGAATTTAAAAAGGGTCTTTAAATCCACTTTTGTAAAATTATAAAAGAGTTAATATTTTCCTTGTGATTTTTATCTTTCATTTGTTTCTAATTAAGCTGCCTCCATTATCTATTCATACACTCATTCTCTGCAAAGCAGCCTTTATTCCCATGTATAATAAATAAGCTTCATAAATATAATGTTATTTATGTATCAATTAACAATAAGCATACCACTCTTCCACATTATTGTGTATTGCTCTTTGGTTATCAAAACGGAAAGAACCGAGACAGTTTCTATCATTCTGAAGTATCATAATCTTTTTTGTTTAGCCGTCTATACTGAAAAATGCTTTTTTTTTCCTTTTTTGTTGTTGTTGTTGTAAGAGATTTATTTGCAGAATGAAACCTTTCAAAAGCAGAGGTCCCAGGGAGCAACGTACTGTTAACTTTCGTCGCCGCATTTCCACGTCTCTCTTTTTTTTATGTCGATGATATTGGTGTTTGGAACTATCTATATAAATAAAATTAGACTTTTGTCTGTACATTTCTTGGAAATCAAAAATTTTTAGATTCTATCCGTTTCAAGCACCTGGGAATCCGGTGCGACGCTTAAAAAAAGTTTGTATGTCTGTCGTTCTGTTATTCTGTCTGTGACGCCTTTTTTGTTCAAGTATCACGTAAAAACGACTGAAGCGAATGATATGAAATTGGGTATCATAATGGGTGGTCACTGAGCTTAAAACATAGGCGCCGATTTAAAAAATAATCTTTATTAGAGTTTGAGATTTTCCGGAAATCGTTTCAAACTGCGTCAATTTGTGTTCGAATTAAAAACGACAGAAACGATTGAAATGAAATTTGGTATCACAGAGTGTCACAGTTGTTTTCAGTCTCCGTCAGTGGAAAAAAGTGATGCCCGGACAGTCATTCCTTCACGTGCAAGTCACCGAAAGCACGATCGGTTCTGTAGGGTGGTACTACCATCATCCTACCTGAAGAAATTCCTGCCCGGGCATCATTTCTCCACTGACGAAGACAGCAAACAGCTGTGACACTCTGGCTCCTCTCTCATTCGCAGACTTCTTCGACACTGGATTACAAAAACTTTACACTTGGGGTTATTCTTATGTTAAGAAGTATCTGAAATATTGCTGTATTTTTTGCAATAAATTTTACTAGGTAATGTTTGGTTCCTTTTAATTGGCCGTGGGAAACTTATTTTCCCGAATACCACCCTTGTATGACATTTGAAGTACCGTAAAATACAGCAAAAGCGCCCCCCCCTGCTTTTCTCGTGCATTTTGTTTGCTCTTAAAATGCCGAATAAATGTCCTCTTAAGGGGTATTCATACTGGTCCTTCCGTGCCGCTTCGCTCTGCCCCACCGCTCTTTTCCATTTTGAAACTTTGGCTGCCCGCGCGCCAGTCTGCGGAGCCGCAGTAAATGCACCAATGAAATCATGCCATATGCCAGCGAAGTATGACGTCAAACCAATGCTCTCTGCTTTCTTTAGCTCAGTGACATCATTGAGGAGTCTTAGCTTTACGGAACGGATAGTATGAATCCAGCTTCACTTGAAGATAGAGGAGGGGGGGGTTGCGCTTGACTGGTATATTTTTCCAATTTTTACCATTTATCCGCCCCCATACATCACGATTTTCCTAAAAGATTGGGAGGGTGGGCATATTTGAATAATACACTGCCCTCCAAAAGTTAAGGTACAACCTGTTTTTTGTGAATAATATGGAAACGAACGAACATAGAAGCAAAACATTTTGACTAACTGAACACTAAATAGTTCTTTATTGAATATGGCATAGAAATTTACATAAATTCAACACAAATATGGTGTACAAGCAAAAGAACACTTTTGGTAGAAAAGTCCACTTTTGGAGAAAATAGTTTATCAAAGCTTTTTGTGCAAACATGTGGTGGAAATAGTACAAAAATGAGTTCTTAATAAGGAATATGCCTACCCCTAACTGCAAATTCACTGGCGGCATCGATTCTCCTGCGTATAGTTAGTTGGTAGACATGTGGCCACAAGTCGAAGTACGGCGGTATGTTTGGTAGACAGTTATGGTCTCCCCTCCCGGCTGTATCGACTTAGAACTGTGATATTATAACTTTTAAATAATGGTTTATAATTTAAACGCCTGGTTCTGTGATATTTTATGTAAGTTATGATGTTTTTACTTAGGGTCCGGTATCATGGTGCACAGACTATATTTTATTTGTAAATAGGGTGGTTTTGGATCTTGCAAATGTTTTAATATTATGTACCTACTACTTTGTACGGTTTGATTTTATAACTTTGCTCCATCTGAACATAGAGGCTATGCCCAATTGTATTTTATTATATACATAATATTTTGGTTGTTTCTTATGTTCCTTTTAATTTCCATGAATTGCTTTGGTGTTTTGTTTTTAGTTTAAGTTTCTGTGATTTATTTTCTTCTGTAATTTTGTGTTCTGTATTTTTATATATATAGTTTGGTTTTGTGTATCTTTGTTTTGGCATTCTCCCTTGGGGAGCTGTGTATTATTGGATTTTTTGAAATAAATAAAGCACGTGGGGTCGGGGTCGGCATCCTGATGCCTGCCCTGGGTCAGGGATGATCCTCCCTTTTCCCCTGGGGGGCGCGTGTTGGCGTAAACCGCCTTTGGCGGTCGCTCCCCCCCTGCGGGTGTCCTCCCCCTCCCGGCTCATTCGTTATACATGGCAAAAGCCACTTGTATGGCATACTCCCGTTATTGTATACATTCCTTGTTAGCAAAGGTCTCTACCTTGAGCGCTGCTGCAACACAAAAGTACACCCACATTTCGAAAGCAGTTTGAAAGTCATACTGAAGTCCGATTATTATCCATTCCAGTCCTACGTGAGCTGTTCTTTGGGGCTGGAGTCCATCGTCTCCACAATGATGTGCCTGGGCGGCTCCAACGCCCTCGGGTCGGTGGCAGTCCACCTGTTCTCCGAACACATCCAGAGGACGATCATCATGGCTGCCGGACTCGTCTGCCAGTCGGGACTGCTGATGGTGCTCTACCTGTGGACGCCGGCCAAAGACGACGCCGCCGTCTTCTACGTCATCGCGGGCGGATGGGGACTCTGCAACGCCATCTGGGAGACACTCACGATAAGTGAGTATTGGTACACGACTTTTTTCCTTAAAGGTGGATTCATACCTGCCGCGCCGCACCGCAACCATGCCGTACTGTTTCGCCGTTTTGGACCGTTGGCTGTCCGCGCGGCGAGCTTGCGGTGCCACAAGTAAATACACCAATGCTCTTCTGTAATTGGCTGTAGATGTAAGAGCTCTTCTGTAATTGGCTGTAGCTTTGCGGTCGCTGCGGAATATCTTTTCTCGCCAGATATTGCGCAAACCCTCGGCGCTCTCCGCGCGGGGGCCGTGTTGCTCCGCCACGTGACGTCATTGCGGCGTCTTAGCGATGCGGTACGGCCAGTATGAATCCGGCTTAACCCTTTGAGGCGCAACCCTTTCCCAATGCTGAAAAAAAGGACAGCCGTTGCCATCGCTCGACTGAACGACCCGCAAGAAGGCGGACGATCGAAACGTTCATCGCGTGCCGCAGATCTGGAGACCCCTTTTTTGACGCAGCTGGCTGTGCAGCACAGCCGTGACGTGCTAAAAAGTAAAGGATTCTCGTGGAGCTATGTCACCCGCAACTATTTTTACAGAAATCAAATCTATTCTAACCAATCTATTCTGACACTAAAACTGAAGCCAGTTTGGCAATATGTGTGTCTGGTGAGAGATTCCCAAATCCTACTGTTTATTGATCGGGGAATATTAATTAGCATCTGTATTAATTTAAGGTGGGGTATAGTTCGAATACGTAAATATAGTTGGAATACACTAGTACAAGATTGTAAAACAGTTTTTCATCAGGCAATTTATTTTGTCTAGATTTCAGTTCTGAAGAAATGTTGCACAGCCAGCTGTCGTCAAAAAAGGGGTCTCTCGATCTGTGGCCCGCGATGAACGTTTCGATCGTCCGCCCTCTTGCTGGTACTTTAGTCGAGCGATGGCAACGGCTGCCCTTTTTTCAGCATGGGGCCATCTATCCGGCTGTTCTCGCATGCTTCCATTTTTCAGCAGATGTCAGTGCTGTTTAAAAGTAATCGTGACCATTTTTGTTACGGGAAAGGACGTGCTCAAAAGTAAAGGATTCTGGTGGAGCTCTGTCACCCGCAACTATTTTTATAGAAATCCAATCTATTCTTCGTGACTTTTCCCGGGAAAAGAAAGTTTAAATACGAACATACACTGAGGGGTCAAGATATTATGACCACCTACTCAATAGCATGTTGCGTCTCCTTCGGCCTTCAAAACAGCTGCAACTCGCCTGGGCATAGATGCCACGAGTTCTTGGTAGATACTGGAGACAGGTTGCCGAATTATCAAGACAAAATAAATTTCGCTCCATTTTTCTCGTAATGCTATAAAATATTTATGGAGTTATTAAGTTTGAAATAAAAAGGGGTGGTTTATGTTGGACGTTTCAAAGTTAATTTTAAAAAATAAATAAGTATAGATGTCCCCATGAAACACCTAAAATTTATTTAGCTAAGAGCAAGATTAAACTGCAAGCATGACAGCTTGTTTTTAAACAATTAGAACTAATTATATAATACGGGATTTTTTTGCCATTTTAATTTTCAGTTCTAAAACATACATACACAATAATAATTAACAATAAAGAATGACATTAAACAATATTTATTAGATTTTTTATTACACTAGGGGCCAAGGCCCACAGACTCGCTACGCTCGCTTTTCGTATGAGGCATTCGGCCCCTAATAAGGCTTATTCGTAAAAAAGACATACTTTCAACATACAAAATCCGAATATTGGATCCGATAGAATGTTGCTGAGCTACACTTTGCTTGGTTCTTGCAGGTTCATTGGTACATAAAAATTTAAACTTCACACTACAGTAGACCCCCTCCCCCTCATAACAAGGAAAATATTTTGTTATGGGAATCCGTGTTGTACGGGTCCTGAGCTATACTTCACCTGGAGTGCGGATTCCGCTTATAACCGCTGGAAAAATTATTTGCACTCCTCAGAAACACAATGATATTTCATGTTGCCATTCAACAGTTATATTAATTAGGAGCTAAAGCGTAATAAAATCAGAACATCTGTTTCAGCTGTATTTTTAATAATGTAAAACCTATTGGACACCTTGCGAATTGGCCACCCATGGCGATTTTTCATTATTTGGCGGCTCTCGTACATGTAAAGTTAATAAAAGCTACGGAACAGATAGGATAGCCTGCCACCCATGGCGACTTTTCATTACTTGGCGATTGACACATGCTCACAACCTATAATGACTGTTCATTTAAGGTTACCGGAAAACCGTTATCCATATTTTCATTTACATAATCGTTTGATATTGGCGTACTGAGCACCACGAATTATACCATCTCGTCGCGCTAGCAAATATCCAAAGTGTACTATAACTGCTATAATGGCATAGTGAACGCCGCCCAATATTTCTACTGGTAGCCAAACTTACTATTTGAAAATTGTCAACTTTGTGTAACACATTTTGAGTTACTTATTTCATATAGTTTTTATTTTGGCGTAAAATAGGCGTCATTCTAACTCATGTTTGTAAATTTCACGCGATTCTAGATACTTGGAAACGCTTAGCTGCAAAGGAATGAATGATTGTATGCCAAATCTGGCAACCATTCTATTTATTTTTTTAGTTTTTTATTAATATCTTCTAAAATATTTCGATTTTCGAAATTTAAGTCAGCTTAGCAGGTTCCTCGGAATTTTTCAAATCTGTGGGCACCTTAGTTGAAATTTAAATCCCCACGGTTTATGTGAAGATAGGCGAACAAGCTTTTGACAGCGGCGACGACAGCGGCCCTTACTTTTTTTTAGAATAGAGAGATAAGCTGCACTAATAAAAAAAGACATCATTTGAGAATTGTATAAAACTAATATTTTTCCTCCCTCTCAGGAAATCATCAAAAATCATCTCCCAAGACTGAAAAACTTCAAGTTCCATTCACTACTAAAATGTCGAGTTCATATTTCATATCGGTGATGCATACAAGAATATAAGATTTTTGTTCTTTCGAGTAATGTGACATACGTATATATCTATACGAAATTTTTGAAAAAGTAAAAAAGGACGACTAGAGATGTTTTATTTGAGACATATTACACAGATATGCTTTTTCCGCTCCGTAAAATTCGGCTGCAAGAAATGCAAGGAAACGCTAACCATTTTGTTTTGTTCCCTTTTCTGCTTCTTTTGAAAATATGAAGTAATGTAATATAGAACAACGAAACGACGTAGTAGTTTTGCTGTGTATTATGATTTATGAAGAATATTACAAGAGCTTTCCTTGACAGTCGAAAGTTATAAATTCTGGAACAGGAGAGAGGGATCTTTTTAAGAATGCAGTATGTTATTATTTTGTAAACTATGTCCTTATTTGTATCAGAAGAACCCTGGGAATTTTAAGGTATGATATTATACAAGAACTCCTTGTTTTGTGAAAATTTTCGATTTTTTCTTTTTATTATTTGTTTATTTTATGCCATGTTGCTGGTAGTTAAATCGAGCGATGAAAACGGATGCACTTTATCGATATTGGGCAGTCAACCTAGTGTTTCTTCTATATCGATGCATAATTTTATTACATTCTCCAGTTCTCAACAGATGCCGATACTGATAAAAATAACCCTAACATCGATTTTATAAATAATCGATCATTTTGACGGGAAATTGTGTGCGAAATCGAAAAGAATTCTCCTGTAACTCTGTCCTCCATAAGTATGTTTTTTAAATCAAATTGATTCTTCGTGAATCAAAATGGCCAAAATATTAGAGTTGTGTCCTCACGCCGAGGACACCGTGTGTTTAAGAGTTAACTCAACATTCATACTTATTGAGAAGTTTATGAGGAGCATTCGGAAACTGGATATTAACTAAGCCTAACTTTAAACCCATTTTTCCCCCATCACACTAAAACATCATCATCAATAGCATTGGCACGACAGCCCTTTGTGGGCCTTGGCCTTCTTACTCTCTTAATAATCAAGAGTGAAAAACCAGTGCTGAGGAGTGATATATCACCCTACCTTCGTGACAAAAATCAGCCAACCTCCATAGAGTGAGAAATCACTATTCTGAAGAGTGACATTTCTGACTCTGGACTAGGAGTGAGAATTCAAAAACTCACTCCGGGAAAGAGTGCCTCACTCTAAGGAAAGGGTGACAGCACGCCATCCCTTAAAGAGTGGAGCGCTCTGATCAAGAGTGAGCTATGACCCTTTTTAAGAGTGACCGTCACTTTTTATAGGGTGATTATTCGAGACCGTATCCAGGGGTCCGGACCCTCCCCCCTCCCAAAAAAATTGATTTTTGTTAATAAAATAATAATAATGACGTCTTTTTGTGAAAAATTCTGCCTTTTCCACGGTTTGGACCCTGCCTGAAATTTTTGTCTGGGTACGGCCCTGGATTTATTCCTTGCATATGCCTTGCTTCTGGCTATCACTATTTTAGGGAAATTAAAATAATTCCTTATAAATATATATATATATATATATGACTGTATCTGGTAACAGCATGGATTATTATTATTTTTTAAATATTTGGCAAATATTAAAAGATATTTTCTATATAGCATCAATATTTATCCAATCTTGTGAATTCATTGAAAATAAAATCCAATATTATAAATTTAATATTTTGCCCATTTGAAGTCAAATTTTAATACTATTGAATCTTAAAGTATTTGAAATTTATCAATAATATTGAGTGTATATTAGAAATATTTCCAATATTATTAAGTACTAATTACTTTTAATTATTAAAATTTACATATATGTGAATACTTTGAGAGTAAAGACCACTTCCAGTATTGGTAAAAACTAGAGTTTAGCCCTGATATATGCTCAAAATGTTATTATCATTTGTAAAATTTTAATTAACATATGAAGTGTGTATTGAAATATTAATTATATATTGAGAATATTTCTGAAGTAGTTTCACTACCAATGAACTTTTAAATATTAACTCAATATTGTGAAAACATTGATATCAAAAACCAATAATGGTACAAAGTAGTAAGTGAACACATTGAGAATAAACACAGTTTCCAATATTGGTAAATAAAATTCCAATATTGGTAAAAATTAGCATTTAGGTCTGATAAATTCTCAAAATAACTTTATACTTTCAGTATGACTATACTAATACCTTTTTCCACTGAATTTAACATACAAAAAATATATTCTTAATACAGGGTTGTATTGGAAATATTTTTGAAGTAGTCCTCAATTGATAATTTTTTTAATGTTAACTCAATATTGTTAAAAAAAATTGAAAACAAAGATCAACTGTAACTTCGTCAAATGTATCAAATGTAACTTCGTACAAAGTAGCAAAGTTAATATTTGCCTCAGATATATTTAAAATGCATTTATAGTATTTGATATACATTGGAAATATATTCAATATGGATAAGTAATTACTTTAACATAACTTTATACCATTTTTAATTTTTTTGGTTAATATTTACTCAATATTACACTGGGAATAAAGCTAGTATTGGTAAAAAGTAGAAAGTTGATATTTAACCATTATATTGTAAAAATTATAAAACTTTGCTGCTATTGAATCTAAATTAAATATATTTAAAATGTATCTGCAATATCGAGCGCCTTGAAAATATTCCTCATATCGTACAAGTAAATATTTTTGCCGCATTTACCCCCCCCCCCCCCAAGTTTGCCCATAGGCAATCTTTAATACATCATAGCTGGATATTGGGTATATCTATTAGAAGTCCAACATAAAATAGATTTCTCTATTAGAAATTTGAGGTGTGATCTCTCTAATGAGTAAATAACATCTATAATATACAGGTCTATAAGAGATCTGTATATATGTAGCATAGTTATAATAATTAAACTTCCAGAAGATCTCAAATATCCCAAAAGTGGCTATCTATTTCATATTCAAAATATCCAATGATCAGAAATTGATACTTATTTCATATCCAGAACTTATTAGATATCTATTTCTGGGCTATCTTGGATTATTGTCATGTTCAGAATGATCAATAACAGCTGGAAAATAAATTTTACGTAGCTCAATGGAACAAGTAATATCTGACCCCATGCATTTTTAAATTCTTGCTTTCATTCCAGTGAGTGAAATGTGGACTGTTGACACAGAACATACAGTATTTAAAATAACAGCCTATTCTGAAATTAAACAGATTAAGAAGGAGTACAGAGTTTCATTTTAATAATCAGATGATGGCATCACTAAAAGGTACCCCCAAGAGTTCCACATGGTTACTAAAACAAACCTCCATAACCTCTAGATCTATTTAGTTACAGAATTCGTTGACAGTTTATGTTTTGTTTGGTTAGTCAAAACTTAACAGGAATATAAGTGAAAGTTTCAAAATGCTTGGAGGTGATCTGTATAGCCATTGAGCTATGTAAAATCCATCAGCAGGAGATTTATAAGAATTTTCTTTGTCTGCAGTACTATAACTTCATTTGAGGTAATCTGTGATCAAACAAGAATAGAAATAAGCATTTCGGACATCCACATGACTCAACAGTGTGCAGAAATATTTGATATGTTCAATGTTACCTTTTCTCCTGCTGAAATAAAAAATCCCTGAAAGCTTATTTTTTACCTATGGTACATTTCAGAACAACTTTCACTTACAACAGTATTAACAAAACAATAAAAAAAGTTCATGATAAGATATTTAAATAAAATCAAAAGAATACTAATAATTTTGATTTTTAAATAGATTTTATTTTAAGTATAATTTATTCAAACTTTCTTTTCAACTTTATTACAACTAACAAGTCTTTTTTTAATTTTAAATAAAGAAGAAATGAACATGATTGAATTGTTATCGAAAAGAAATTATTTGAAATTAAATTTCAGTCATTTATACGAACAAATACAAGAATTATGAAACACAAAAATAAATTAAAAGAGTAATAGCTATCCTTTAATTGAAAACCAAAATAAATAAATAAATAAACTAATTGTTGGGTAAATCAAAAATATAAATATATCTGCTGATAACCTCTGTTAATGTACATATCATGTTTGGAAATTTAAGAGAATGCCTATTTTTCTATTCCCCCCCCCCTCCCCCCAGAAAAAGGAATAAAATATTTCTAAAATGGAAACTACTTTATATTGATTGATTTCTTTTTTTGTGAAAAGGGGTAAAGAAATATTTTTGTGCAGGCCAATACATAAATAATATAAATCAAAACCAATTATTTCATAATTCCCAACAATGCCCATTTGGTTGAATCCCCCCCAACATTTTTGTCTTGTCCAAAAACCATTATTTAAGGTTTAGAGGCATGAGCAAGAATACAGGTTAGAATACCTTAAAAAGTTCACCACCCAAGTCACCCCCCCAAGAAGACACCCCTCTTGTAGACTTGCCATAACGCAAAGAAATAATTGAAGTTTAGAGCATGAGGGATACTGTCTGGGTGAGGAGGGGGGGGGGAGGGTGGTGATTCACAGAAACTAAGAAAAAAAATTTTCACCTCTTAAAAAACCAAATTCCTGTTCTGAACATAATTTATACATACTTCAAAATAAAAGCCATTTCTTATTTTTTTAATATATATACACATTCATTTCTTTATTTATTTTTAAGTGTGATTTTATTTCTTTCAATTTCACTTTTACAGCAAAATAGCTACAAATTACTTAATCTTTTAAAAACCTCAAATTGAAAAAAAAGTTCTTTTAATATAGATTTTATGCAAGAATTATTATACTATTGAAAACAGATTTAGAACAATAAATGAAAGTAAAGCCAGAAAAACTCATTAGTATGTTAGAACAAAGTTCAATTAATACGAGGGCCAAAAAAAAAAAAAGAAAGAAAAAACAGTTAATAAAAATATATAAGCAAAGTCTTAAATAAAAACATGAGTAATGGAACTTCCAAGTCCAGAGTAGTCTTCAGCCTAGCAAATTTTAGTTTACAATGTGTTCTAAATTTTAAAAAATTCAAACGATTACATAACTGCAGAAGTAAAAAATAGCCTGTGAATTGAAAAAAAGTGAAGATATCTCTTAATCATCAATAAGATATCTCTTATTGAGACCCATGCAGGTTTGAATGAATTATAAAAGCAATGGCAGTGAACACACAACACAATTATTACAAATTTGGTTTAATTGTTGCACATTAATTGTTGCATTAATATAAAATACAATCAATGGATTCAATATCAGTACTTCAATACTATTTCACATTCAGGGATTCTTCTAACAGCATCTGGAAGATAAAAATTATGACTTCAACAAGTAATTACAGAATTAATAAAAGTTAAAACATAACTGCTATTCTATCCTAATAATAAAAGGGTACCCTCCCCCTCGCCATAATTTGAATAAGACTGAAGAAAGGCTCAAAATCAGAAAGAGTTGGCAGCTAGAATATACTAGAGCATAAACTAGGTCTATGTTAAATACATACAAAATAAAATTAGTTAAAATTAGTTTTGTGTGTACATGGCTTCGTGTCAAATTTAAATCTCCAACTAAAGCACAACCTAACACTTTCAACTAGGTTATGAATTTACAGAGGAATAAGTCAGCAGATCTTTTCATTTGATTCAGAAAACATTTTGTTTATAGTTTCATTAAAATAGGAGGATAACTTTATAATAAAAAGTCTGCAAATCCAGATACATTTTGGAACACCTTTAGGAGCAGGTTAAATACAATTTTGGAACAGCACAAAAGCATACCGAAAAATGGTAATAATAAATACTTTCTTATTACCATTTTTCATATATCTTATTACCATATTTATGTATGGTAATAATAAATACTTTCAAGTAACATTTACATATACTGTAACCTTCTGAGTAAGAGAGGGAAGGGAAACAGGGCTCCTACTGTTAAAATTGTACAAATTATGCAAAAAATGAATGAATTAATAAAATAAAGATGTAGAATTTAAGCTGCCTTTTACATTCTAATTTTGCCACTGAACACAAAAGCAAATGGTAAAAAACTGCAATAAAACCTAAATATAGCAGCTCAAAAAAAAAAAAAAAAAAACTTTAATTTTACAGATAAGAAATGTTTGTATTGTTTTATAAAATAATCTGTTCTCTATGTTCTATTAATATTAGAATATACTGATATGCAAAGTGATTGAGAGCACGAAATACTTTATTAAAAGTAAAGAACATATTGTAGGATTTACCTCACAAAATTTTATTTTGTGAGGTAACACAAAAAAGAATAATTGGGGACAGTATTGAAGTGAAAATCCCATATCAAAGCAATTTGGAATAAAATTATCCTTGAATCACAGTAACCTGTGGGTAATAACAAACATCAAACTAATAGTGACAAAATAAATATTAAACACATTACTTACTATTGGTGAGTTAAATTTGCAAATTATTACAATCAATTAAAAAATAGAAAATATTCAGGACTTGTAATATATTTTAGGTAAATAAAAATTGGGTAAAAATAAAGTGACAACTTTGCAATAAAAACTTTTCATGCACAGCAAGTAAAATATCATCAAATAACAACATTCTTAGCAAAGATCACATCTATATGTGGAAGATAAACAAATTGAAGAAATAATTAAACGGAAGTTTGAAAATACTTTTCATATCCAGTCTGGTAAATTACAAGGATTCAGTGCTCAGAGGTGTAGCTAGAGGGAGACATTTGTCCCAGGGCACAGGATCCAAAAGGCACCAATTTGTATATAAAACTTTTTCCAGCACATTTTGGTAAAAAGGAAGTGATGCAAATTTGTTCTCGGGCACTGAAAATTCTTGCTACACCTCTGAGTACTGACCCCAATTAATAACCTAGATCTTCTTGAAGTCAGTTAAAAACTAGACTAAAGATATTTTTGAGTAATATTCAAATATACATATGACAACATGTGAACACTGACAAGGTTATTACACTTTGTGAATACTGCAGACTTAAAAAATCTGAATTTACTAAGGAAGTAAAGTTTACATTTACATATTGTATTAGTAAAATTTAAAAAATAATATATTTCATCTGTTTTTACCACTAATGGTGACATGTAATATGGTGTCGAAACTGGTAGGCTAGTTTTCGATTTGGTTTGTACCAAAGTACAGATATGAGATTAACAAAAAAGGAAAAAAAGTCTGAAAGAATGTCCAAACAACTTTTGAGCAATTATACTTATGAATTTCAAGAGCAATAAATATTTTAATTTTTATTGATACTAAATCTATCTTACTTATATACAATTTTGCCTTACTGAAAAATCAGAAAATTTTTGAAAAAAATGAATTCTTTATAAACATTGAAAAAGGTCTGAATATTAAACTAAATTCTTAAATCTCATCTCTGAAAGTAGCATTTTACAGTTTACATTTTAAACAACAACAGCAGTGACAACATTAATAATAATAATAATAATAATAATATAAGTTACAGGAGTTTCAAGGTTTTACTTACAACATATTTTTAAGAGGTAGTGAGGGTGCAGAGTAAAAAAATTAATCTGAAGGGACTAAAAATTGATTTTTATACTTTATTTCATTGTTACTTCATAAAATGTTGCAAATAAGACTTGATTTTGCAAGCAATTTATTAACTTGGTGTCAAATATGCAACTTGACATAAAAAATTTACATATAATAGAGATTAAATAAATGACAGAATATAGCATAACATAAAATGATATACTAAAGAGTTGCCTGGGTCAAATGCTTTAATAAAGAATACCACATTGAATTTTACTGTATAAATATTTATTGTTTTACTCATTGATGTAACTTTACCAAAAGTTATACTTTTTTTTCTTTTAAGAACAGCCCTAATAATTTTCTCAATTTACATGAAATTTATAAAATTTAATACATAGTCACTAACTGCCCCAAAGTAACATCACTTTAGGGAAAAAAAACTAAAAAAAAACATATAAATCAATTTGGAAAATAAGAAAAAAATAAACTAAACAAAAAAGTAAACATCTCAAAAAAAAAAAAAAAAAGTTATTGACAATTATGAAATTATGCGATACAAGCTTTGAAAAAATTAGACCGCAGAGATCAAAAGTATGCAGACTTTGAACTAGTAATTAAGAACATTTAAAGAATAAATAAACAAATAAAACAAAAATATGAATACCACTTATAATGCCGATAGTTTCTTCTCTTTTACAGCATGCCACTGACAAAAATTCAATGGTTTTCCACAGGACCAGTTCAGAGTACTAGAAAATAAAAAGTTAATAAAGTGATAAACAGCCAAAATCAATCAGTTTTTCTTGTAACATATTTTATTCATCACTTGGCTCTGCAAGCTTTAAAGACAGGCTTCTCAAAAACTCGGTATAATTCAGAATGCTTCTTCATAGACAGCATGATGAACTTTTATAGAACAACAAAACTGCAGGTCTTATCCCATTTTTAGGGAGAAATTCACGAAAGTGGAAACTGTATCTGATGGCTAATTCTCCCTCTATTTTGGACAATACAATATGTTATAAATTTTTCTCTGAGTATTTCACTTCTATAAATTAACCATTTGTATTGCCATAAATACAGCTTGTGAAGAGAAATTCTGAATTTTCAAATTTCTGACATAGTTGAATTCTTTTAAAACCTGTTCAGAAATTGCATTATTTCTTGTAAAAAAAAATAATAATAACTTGATTGAAACATTTTGTTTCTACTCAGTGAGACACTTAATGAAACACAATTTTTGTGAGAAATCTACTACCCATCTGATTCAGTGCTTAAGATATACATTCTTCTAAAATGGGATGCTTGCAATGCAAATAATAATAATAATATAAAATTCACACAGACATGTGTATAAGGAACATTTATAACATATGATATGAATATAAAATTAACTCCCAAATTTAAAAATACACTGAAACAGTAAGTAATTAAAAATAAATACATACTTATATCTAAAGACATCCAAAGTAGTATTCACCCTTATCAAAGGTTCTTGAAAAATCACCCAGTCATCGCTGTTATTAACTCTCCTATATTTCAAGAAAATGAGTATTCAGTACATAAAAAACATTCTAAAAGTTTCGTTTTCTAAAGCAACCAATTTATATGAATATTCATTTATTATCAATTTATATATATTTAACTAATGACCAATCAAGTTAGGAGTCTTCAGTTAAAATTTACATTTAAACATTATCACAAGAACAAATGATTCGGTGGTAGATCGAGGGGTAATGGGATGAGTGGCTATAGGGCTTCAGTCCCCCCCCCATCTCAAATCCAGGCAGCAATTATGACATAAAGTCGCTTGAGTCAGAAGTATGGGTCTAAATGGGGGCCCCCCTTACATTTTGTTTCTTCACCGACTCTGACAATTGTCTTTCTGTATTTTCCACAGTATTTACCCGCTTGCCCATGATAATCAGGGAACAATCATATTACATTAAATTTTTCAGTAATATTTGACTTATTTATTAAGATATATTTTTCAGAAATTTGTATATGAATGCATTTAAAATTATTTCAGATTTTAAATGCAAAAATTATGTGTAACAGATAAACAGTGATAATTCGCAAGTAATAATATATTAAGATGCTAACATATCAAAAATATATACTTGTGCAATATATATGAGGAATATTTGAAATATACACCCAATATTATGGATACATTTTAAATAAATTTAATTTAAATTCATTGACAATATAATGGGTAAATATTAATTTGCTACAATTTACATTAGTATTTATTTCCAATTTAATGATAATATTGAATAATTAAGTATATGAATATGAAAAAATAAAAATACTATAAAATTAATTACTTGTCAATATTAGGAATACATTAGAAATATTACCAATGTTTACCTAATATTGTGGATACATTTTAAATACATTTGGGCTAAATATTAACTTGCTGCTATGTAAAAATACTGGTTTGGGTTTTCAATGTTTTACAATCCTGTGAGGTGCTATTTGAAAGTTTATTGGTAATGGAACTACTTCAGAACTACTTCCAAAATATAGCCAATATTGCAGATACATTTCATTTAAATTCAGTAGAAAAAGGATTAAAAGTATTTTGAATTTTTAAGTAACTTTTACCAATATCATAAATTTATTTACCCTTAATGATACCCAGTAGAAGACCCAAACTCTGAAATCCATGCTGTCTGCTTTCTCAACAATGTCAATAAATAATGAAATCTGTTCTGCTACCTGCAAGTTCAGAAAACCACAGAATAATATTAAATACTTGAAAAATATAACATTAATGATATGGGCACCCATAAGGGGGGGGGGCTCAAGGTAGGGAACTTGCTCCCCCCCCCTTAGGAGAGGAGAGCAGGGGCAGGGACATACCCCAAAAAAAATTCTGGGAGGGTCCAAAAATTTCAGAGGGGGTCCAAACGATGAAAAAGGCAGAAATTTTCACAAAAAGACTTCACCATTATTGCTTTGTTAATAAAAACTGAAATTTCGGAGGTGTTACAGACCCCCCTCCCCTTCCTGGGTACGTCCTTGGCCAGAGGGTGACTGGTGGGGCTTCAGCCACCCTCGAAATAAGTAAACATCAGAGCCTTATTATCGCATGGGCAAATCGGGACTTTGCCCAGGGCCCCCGGCTCGAAAGGGCCCCGGCTCGAAAGGGCCCCCAATATCAAATGTTGTTCTGAAATAGTCTTTTTTATATCAAAATTTTATGAAAAATAAAACAAATTTCATAGATAGGGGCCCCCAAATTCATCAATGCCCGGGGCCCCTGTTGGTCATAATCAGGCTCTGAATCAAACATAAGAAATGGAGAAAATTACATATTCGTGGGTAATTTTGAAAGTTCAGCTTGAAATTTTTAAGGTTTAGATACGTCCCTAAGCCAAACTCACTCCCCTCCCCCCCCCCACTTAAGTATGTTTTTTCAAGCTGCAAAGATATGTTCTGATTAAATGAATTTAAAATGAAATATGCTAGATAAATTTTAAGTTTATGAACATTTCCTATGCAATATGTGAAATAACCTTTATTAAAAATGAAGTCTTAAAAAAATGCAACTCAAAGCATGGCTTTTTCCATAACATTACAGAAATAATTCAGCAATCAAAATTAATTGAATGTCAACAATATTATTTGAATTGTCTTAGACTGAACAAGTGTAAAGTGAGCTTTATTTAAGGGGAATAGATGAAGTGAATATTATCAAATACAATGAAGAACCGTTCTGATTATACCATCTTTAAAATAAAACAAACTACATTAAAATCGGCTCATCCATTTGGGATCTATTTTGCCACACACACATCCAACTTTTAGAAAAAAAAAAACAGGCATTTAGTATCTTAGAATGAAAATTTAATAAACTAAATTCATATTCTGAAAAAATTTAAGGACCCCTTAAAATGGGATGTCTGGGGCATGTGCCCTCCTTGCCCCTGTGATAATCATGGTCTTATCATCACAGGATTTTCAGTAGTATTTGACTTAATTATTAAAATATATTTTTCAGCAATTTGTACATAAATGCACCTAAAATTATTTATCAGATTTTAAATTTTGAAATAATGTACAGTAGATAAACAGTCTTAATTCACCATTACTGTGATATTAAGATGCTGACACATTAAAAATATTTGTTAGTACAATATGAGGGAAATTTATAATATACACACAATACTGTGTGGATACATTTTAAATATATTTAATTTAATTCATTAACATAGACAATATAATGGATAAATGTTGCTAATTTTTACCAATATTAGTTTTTATTTCCAATATAATAACAATGTGAAGGATTGAGTATATTAGCATTAGAAAAATAATAAAATGGTATAAAAATATTTTTAAAAATTACTTGTCAATATTAAGAATACATTATAAATATATATTTCGAATTTTTACTTAATATTGTGAACACATTGTAAAGATATTTGGGCTAACTACTAACTTGCTACTATTAAAAACTTTATCAGTAATGGAATTACTTCAGAAACATTTCCAGTATATAGCCAATATTGTGGATATATTTCATATGTTAATTAAATTCAATAGAAAAAAAATAGCATTATTTTGAATTGGTATCTAGGCTAAAAGGTAAGTTTTACCAATTTGAGAATTTTATTTACCAATATTGATACACAACAGAAGACATAAAATCTACCAAACCAAAATGTGCAAGGCTCTAAAATTAATACTGTATTACTAAATTTAATATTGTAACACTTACCTTTATTACCAGTAATATTAAACTTATCCGTTACTATACTATTGAATTATCCTTAAACAGTATACAAACTTTTCAATTCCAAAAATCTCGCATTTAACACCAAAAACAATAACTTTTTTTCCGCGTTGAATCAGTTTACCAGAACAAGTTCAAGTATCCCTTGTGTTTTTCGTACTACTAATGAAAGCTCACACATTCTGAATCACCTGCTACTTTCAGCTGGTTTCCCTGATTTAAAAGTGGACTTTCCTGAGGCCATCTGGGGTGTTCGATCGTAAATTATCCACTTTACCATATGAGAGAGAGGTTTGTGTATGTGTAAAAAGTGGAGAGGGAAATATTACACCACAACAAGAGAGCGGTTATTTTGATCTAATCACGTATATATGTATATTCTAAGCGTGAATCTGTGCTAGAATGTGCAATAAGATAAAATGATGCACATAGACATATTGAAATTTAATCACAAAATATTTTTTCCCCACGTTTATAATTTACTTCAATATAAATTGCATACAATATATAATTGATCATTATTTTCTGCTTTTGATTTAAAATTTTGTTTATGCTATTTGCAACAGGCGCGTATCCTTCCTAAAAATCTGACCCTTTACTTAGTTTAAAATTTGATACTGAGGCTACAGTTGAAACAGCTTGCTTACAATTTGATACACAGGTTAGAGCCCTCTCCACCCCCGAAATAAAATCCTGACTGCACCACCGATTTACAAACACGCATCAAAACATGCTCAAATATTATATACAGAAACAAAAAACGAATGCAAGATTTCAGCTATATAAGCATAAATAACATACTACGATCAAGTATAGAGGCGGATCCAAAGATCAATTTCTCGGAAGGGTATAAAATTAAAAGAAGCAGGCTTGTTTAAGTCTTAAAAACAAAATGTATAGTAAAGCAAAATGTTAACCCTAACCAAAGCAATGTCTGTCGGAAGAGCTGGAGTCCTAATGGATCCGACACTGAATCAATGTATCTTATATGTTGTGAATTATCAAATTTTAAATAACATTTACAATAATTGAAAAGTTATAAGGTTTTACTTACTTGTGTTAGCTAAAAGTATTCCATTACTTGTATGCAGTTGGTACTTCGCAACTGCAGTCCAATTCCAATATGGCGTCGTTTGAGTATGGAAGCAACGCACTCACTCCTGCTGAAGTGAACGCATCATGGGAAATGTGGTGACTCTCTCGCTAGAGTGAGCAGATAGCGCCTTCACCCTTACTCTAAGAGTGACATTGTCTCACTCTTGCAGTTAGGGTGACAGAATCCTATCGATGAAGAGTCATAATGCAGTTTTCTCACTCTTATCTCACTCTATCTGGGATCATTTGCCGGTGACTTTTTGTAAGAGTGACAATGTCACTCTAAATTTTTAAGAGAGTAGGAAGTCTCTCCCATTCCACCCTTTTCCCTGAAATGGACCTCCACTTTCTTATTTTCAGTTTGGCAAAATCCTCATCCAGGCTGTCCCTCCATCTTTCCTTATAGTCTAAGAGCCAGCGACCGCCAGACCTTCGTCACAGTATAAAAGCTGAAACTTTCTCTGCGCATACCCCCCAACAGAGGTAGGAACCATCGGCCACTCTAAAGTTTGGAGGACCGTGGCTTTTGCAGGTAACAGGTGGCAAAGGTGCATGAAATTGCAGAATATTTTCGTCATTTCATAAAGCTTCATTTTTTTTTATAGGTTCTTCTTCGCAATACTAGAAATCACTTTATCCCTTGCCAGACACTTTTCCATCGTGGCAAAACCCCGCCAGACGGAAAACTGTTGTGTTCGTAAACTCCCGCGACGAAGTACGTCAAGCTGTCACAAAGTTCCAAGCACATTTTATACATATTCTCCAACAGAGGTAGGAACCATCGGCCACTATAGAGTTTGGATGATCGTGGCTTTGGCAGGTAACAGGTGGCAAAGGTGTATAAAATTGCAGAAAATTTTCGTTTAATTTTTTAGCTTAATTTTTAATTAAGCTTAATTTTTAATTAAGCTTAATTTTTTTATATGTTCTTCTTCGCAGTACTAGAAATCACTTGATCCCTTGCCAGACACTTTTCCATCGTGGCAAACCCCCGCCAGACAATCTCAAAGTCATGGAAAACTGTTGTGTTCGTAAACTCCCGCGACGAAGTACGTCGAGCTGTCACAAAGTGCCAAGCACATTTTATACAGCTACTTCTGAACTGTTTTACGCGCGAACTTTCTTGCAGCGCGCTGGTAGTAGAATTACGTTTTTCAAGACTTTGAGATTGTCTGGCGGGGGTTTGCCACGATGGAAAAGTGTCTCGCAATTGATCAAGTGATTTCTAGTACTGCGAAGAAGAACCTATAAAAAAATGAAGCTTTATGAAATGACGAAATTTTCGGCAATTTTATACTCCTTTGCCACCTGTTACCTGACAGAGCCACGGTCCTCCAAACTTTAGAGTGGCCGATGGTTCCTACCTCTGTTGGGGGGTACGCGCAGAGAAAGTTTCAGCTTTTATACTAGGACGAAGGTCTGGCGGTCGCTGGCTCTTGCTCATTTGGGGCTTC
>JAWZYV010016122.1:0-52890 GCA_038373885.1 Cheiracanthium punctorium | reverse complement strand
TCTAAACATTGTTGATGAAGAAGGTTTATATGAAAATCATACATTTTAGATTATACAAAATTAAGATTCGAAATTGTACACATTTGAGAGATTTTTTTTGTAATGATAACCATACATTACAAAAAAATCACTCCCTTAAAAGTAACAGGTATGATAAAAGTAAAAAAGAAGTTAACTCCAAAAAAGAGTTAATCATTGATGTGTAGAAGATCCAATGAATTACATTCCGTAAAATTTTTAAATGTCGACTTCAATGGTTTTAATATTTAGACAGATTTACTCTTGAAATAACTTCACTCTAAAATCATTCTAATACTAAACTTAACTACGGTTATTTTCATAATCTAAATCACGCAATCTAGCCGTTTTAGTTACATCGAACGCGATTTGTAACTGTTTTATTACATTTGAAACGTGTGGAACACGAAACAGTTGTGTACGAGAGCTATAAATTCTTGCTTATAAAAAAGGTCAATACGAGCCAAGATATAGAGCGTGTTCTAGTAACAAACTTTTAGGAGAGATGAAGAACCATGGAGTCGGTTAGTTATCTTCATGACAACCTGGTATAACAAGATTTACAATTCTAGATCTATTAGCAATGTAAAATTTAAAAAATGGGAAGCACGCGCTACCGGTTCTGTAAGACTGCGGAGAAATGTGGGCAAGACTGGGCAATCAGTCTGTAGGTAAGAAATACCCGTTCTATTCACATAATAAATATTGCTTCTACAAAAGTTGTATATATCAATTTAAACATACAGATTTTTTTTCAATCTTACGTGTTGAGGCATTTTAAATACCTTGGCACCGACTGTTGTAGACTTGAGACAGTTGTAGAAGTTGGTTGTCTCAACGAAATATCCAGGAAAACCAAGCAGCAATTCCTTTCTCTGCTCTCAGGGTCAAATACCTGTGAAATTTTGTTCTTCTCCGTACAATCCATTCATAGTATTCTTAAACTTTAGCAGCCTTTCTGAAAAACATATCACCTGTTTTTAATTTAGATACTCCTCTACTATACAACAAAAATAATAATAACAAAAGAAACATTCTCTACTTACAAGAATGTAGTGCCGTGCCTTCCAAGGTTGGTTACTGAATGAGGTCCGCTCAATCCTAGACCAAAAGTAGACTCGAATTTACCAAGTTCTCTTCAAATATTTACGGAACGTTAAAAAAAAATTACAGAACTTTTACTCTCAACATCTGCAATCCGTTTATGAGATGCTTCTATTATTTTTTGAGAACAGCTTGATTGTTATAATGTTTTTTTTTCCTTGATGACATTCTGTAAATTAAAATTATACTTTCATATTAATATATTTTACAAAATATTCAAATAAAATAGAAAAAAAAAGAGTGTGAGACTGGGCTCTCACTCTTACTCTGCCGTAATCTGCGCATTCTTAGACGATTATCCATTTTCCTTTATCCATACTGTTGTGATCATTTAGTGGATTGGCTTGAACTATTATCGTCGGCGCTATCCCACGACCGAATATCATAAAAATGCCTAGACTGCTTCCATTGAATTTAAAGTTTGAACATTTCAATATCTGTAACTTTTCAAGCTCTTAAATATTTTTTTTTTAATTTTTACATTATACCCATTAGTTGAATTGCATAAAAAGCTTATTATTTTTCAGTGAAATAATGTGGCCGCCACAAGGAGTGGAATCATAACATTCTTTAATGGTTTTCTGACTTTTGCCAAATTTGAAATATGTAATTCCATTATTTCCCATATAACACAGTACTTCACAATATGTAATGAAAATACAACTAGAAATAAATTTTAACTGCAATAGAAAACCGAAAAACACTTGAGAAAGTTATGATTCTAAATGGCATAACTGGGAATCGATCAGTTTAAGTATGCGCGAGAACTACAAATAAATCAATGCATTTTTGTATTAATTAAATATAAATATAAAAATTTCACAGGTCACTCTAATGAATGATATACGATTATTTATTTAGAATCGTAAAGTATTAAAAGCGACATGTACAATCAAAATTTAATTGAAGTTATTTTACAAACCATCCTGTAAATACAGTAAATTGCCACTGAAGTAGGGATAGCAAATCACTTACATTTTGTGCTTCTTCTGGCCTTAATAACGTCTGCTACAGAAGGAAACATAGATTCAACAAGCTAGAAGAAGCATTCCACAGAAATGGCTTTCCAAACATTGGCTATAGCTGTCCATGTCCGTAATTTAGCGAGGATAGAAGGTGATGTATGATGTGCTTTCACAACACATTTTTCCTAACAATCCAAAAGTGTTCAATATACACCATATCCAAGTAGATGACAGTACGACATAAATGGATGCAGGTGATTGCCCAACAAATCTACGTATCGAAGCGCATGGAGGGAGGCTTTTACAAGTGCCAAAGATTTCAAATTATGGAAATATAAAACATCCCAGAACATCGGCGTGAAGTAGTGGGAGAGATTCATGATTCCATGCTACTTGTTTCCATTCCACACGAGTCTATTCTCTGTTTCCACTTGCTCAAGCAAGATACTCCTATGATGTGCACCATAGGGATGTACATCATATCTCTGATGTTGCACGATCCACATCATAGGGATGTGCATTGAACAATGGGACTCTCGTGGGTCCGCTGCTCTCAAATCACTTACGATGAAGCAAACTTTGCACAGTCCGTTTACTGACTATACGACTGGTTTCTTGACTCATCTGGGTGGTAACTTGAGCTAATGTTTGGCTTCGTTGGTTATATACAATACGGCTGAGCCGCCTCACACCGCGTCCGTTTAAGGATGATTGTGATTTGTAGTTTGCTGGATAACTACTTTCTTTCCCGTAATCCGTTTGTTCTTGGTACATTCTTAATACTGTTAGTCATAAAATTCCTAATTCTCGAACGATTTCATAAAATGAATGGCGCATGTTTCAATCATCTACAAAATGTCCACGATCGAAGTCGTCCAGTTTAGAAGTTTTAACAATACTGTCAGTTGAAATATCTGAATAGCAACAACCACAATATAAGTTATATATGCATGGAGTTACCATGTGCACTGTCATGCCCACGGATGGGATGTTGCGCTACAGAATTTGCATGGCAAATAAATAAAAGAGTTTTGAAGTAATAGTCTATCCCTAATTCAGTAGTACTCGACTGCATGTTTCACCAAAAGTACAAAAACTTTTACGTCTGGAAGAAGAATACATGCAATGAAAAATATTCAGTCTTACCACAGGTCTATACCGCGACATTGCATTATATACGAGGCAGACATTTTTTTGAAATACACGAAAAGTATTTTTATAAAACATTAAATTAATTTTGCAAGGTAAGCGATAGCTAATGTCACACTTTTTGACCTACATAGACATACCGTCTTGTAATTTTGCCTGTCGCAAGAAGCTAATGGACATCTGAGAATATTGGCATTCTTCAGAAACTGATTAAGACCACCGAAGTAAGTTTCAAATCAGTCAGAATATCAACGTGTTCATGTAGAAAGAAAGCCTTCAGAGAACATTAGGAATCGAACTTGCCTGGCCACGGTTATCTCCTAGTTGAAACGTCGTCAAATATCAGATTTAGCAGGTAGGATGCTAGAAAAAGGAATAATACATTCAAATACTTTAAGAATTATGGAATTAACTAATTTTTATGGAAACCTGTAAATTAAATTGCGTTTAAATTAATATGTATCGTAATAGAGCAACTATTTTAAAGGACGTTCAAAAACGTGTTTTGAACGCTTTTGAGGCGCGTTGTGCTTCTACGGTAAATCTAGTAAATCGTGCACAATAAGCATCCTTTATAATCTCTATTTTTTGTTATTTTTTCCTTCTGACCTTTGCTTGAAAGCAATTTTAATAATATTTTATTGCAGATATGTAGTTTAGTGTGCCAATTAAGTGTGTTACTTCTTTTCTTCAATCTATAGATAACGTTGCAGATTTCCTGTGACTGATTCGAATGTTGAATGTGTAGAAAAAATGATTTTAAGTATCAATAGTCAAACTTAGCTTTCTTTACGTTACTTGTTTCATAGATTCTCAAAATGGTACGCTTTTCATTTATACTTTCGACTGCGGCAACAGTGGATAATGGTGGATAGATGGACAAGCGAAATGGTGGTGAGATGGACAAGCGAAATATTTAGTTAATGCGCGTCTCCATATATGGCGCAACTATCTCAGTGAAACACTTAAAGAGATTTTGCAAGGCGTGCTACTATTTGATACTCAAAAATCATAATAATTTTTCAGCTCATTATCATTGTTTCTGTAGGTGAGTCAAATAATTTTTTTCATATGGTTATAATTCTGCAATTAAAAGTTTTATTTTATATGTGGTCTATCTAGTTTTGATGATGTAATCTCGAGAAACATCCAGGCTTAAAAATAACCTAAAATGGCGACTTGAAATACACACTGTAGAATCAGGGCAGGTAAATATCAGCGTCAAAATGTTAGCGTTCGACCAAGGGTCACATTAGACCGGGAGGATATAGCAATTGTCAGAGCAGCTGTCACAGCACCGGATTCGTCACTATCAGTTATCCACCATGTGACCCGACCACATGTATCCAAGATACACTCCACAGATGATTGAGAGAGAGGAAGTTACGCTCGCGCCGACTGTTACGCCGGTTGCCTCTCACGCCTGTAGTACACCGTCTAGTCCGATGACTGTGGTGAAGGGCTCGATCAACATTGAACTCAGCTGACTGGTCACGTATTGTCTTAAGTAACGAGTCCCGTTTCCAACTGTGTCCTAACGACAACCGCAGACGTGTCTGGTGACGTCCAGGGCAAAGGGAGATCTTGCCCTGATTCTCGCACACCCCACAGGCCCACATTATGCTCTAGGGTGTCATCTCTTTATCGCCGCACCCTTTTGATAGTCATTTCTGGTAAATAGACATCACAACGATACGTTGACGACGTCGTAAACCGTTGTGTTACCGTTCCTTTGGCGACACCCTAGACTTACTTTTCAACAAGATAATGCCCTTCCGCATATGGCACGTGTTGCTATGAATGTCTTTAAGCTTTCCCTATACTTCATTGGCCAGCTAGGTCGCCTCATCTGTCTCCCATAGAGCATTTGGAACGTTATGGGAAGGCGACTTCATCCATCTCAAAATGTTACAGATTTAACCCAACAGCTGGAGACAATTTGGCAAGAAATTACGCAGGACACCATCCTGTAACTTTATATGTCTATGCCACGGTGGGCAACATGTTGCATCGAGGCCAAAGGTGGACCAACGCCTTACTGACTTCCTACGTTTATTATGGTCAAACTCTACAATAAATCATTAAATTGTTCGGAAATTTTAATCGTTTGTTTTGATACATGTTCTTTAAATCCATCAATTTTTATCTCAATCGGATAATTCCTTCTTGTGGCTTCGTATTTTTTTAGGGTGTATATTGTATCCTGAAATATGAGTTTGGAGCTTCAGCTTATGAGACCTGCTTGAAAGTATTGGTTTATCTAATAATCTTCAAAAGTAAACTTTAGAGATACAGTATAAGATGACTTCACTTGGTTTTGAGCCATGATCAGGAATAAAATTGGTAAGGGGTCCAATAAATTGTTAATTGGTATACCTGGTACAATTACCACATTATTCTGGTAGGCCACTTTCCCACAATTTTGGTGCAGCTGGGCTGCCCAATTTTCAAAACTAATTACAAATACTACAGCTTTTTAAAAATTTAAAAATATCTTATTTTAATAAACTTCAGTACCTGACTACCGAGCCATGCTCAAAATCTAAAAATCCCTTAAGTGTAAAATAATGGCTACGTAAATGCCTTGACAAGTATGAATAATCTTCATGATTACCAAAGATTTACATTACAGTATGTTATACACTGTTCGCAACGTGACTGTACACACCGCAATCGTTAATAATTACACTCGCCACATACTGTGAATAAAGCCATTTTAAAGTAGGCGTTCAAAGTTCTAATTAATGAAATTCTTTGGAATGTGGATGGCATCGAAGGAACAACCGCACAAATTCATTAGATATACTACATCAATCTTACAGTCTCTAAAATGATTTCTGTGAATTTGAGTTTTTACTCTTTCTTCAGGAAATGGCAAAGCTCCACGGTGAATGCAAGCCATGTTAAAACGTTGTGAACTATGATAGTAAGTATCCACATTTGTGGCAGCTTTGTAGTAGTTGTCGACGTCTACCTGTTCTATGTCGTTCTCTGTCGAAATACTGATCATCTGTTACATCTGCTTGCGTTTGAGCTGCACGTTCATGTATTTGGGCCCAAGTGCTGCTGCCGGTGATCATACATGTTTCCACAGTTCGTTTTTGAGCTACACTTTCATGCATTTACGTCTTTCGTGTAATACATCTATGATAATTCTTTACGATTGAAATTGTAAATTTCTCTATAGTGCTTCAATTTAAACATAAAATACTTATTTTTTCTAATTCAAAGAAAATACATCTGATATAAACAAATTCTATTAACGTAAATTCAATCTTCTTACATAAATATAGATGTTATAAAAGTATAATCTTACATAAATATACTTTAAACATATTTTTTTTATATAAACTCACGCTTAAGAAAAGAAAAAGTGTAACGCAATTAAATTATTAGAATGAAAGCACACTTCGATCATATGAAATCATATGAAATCAACCACATAATAGATAAAAAAATAATATTATTTTACTATAACTTTATAATAACTTTAACTACTACTTAAGCGCTAACAATAATAGAACAAAGGGTTGGATTAGAAAAAAAAAACTTCCTCGAAGAATCATACCTCGAATGAATCAGCATCTATGATTCCTAATGAAAACAATACATGAACCTCGAATGAATCAAAAATACATCGTATCTTACTATATAGTTTGGCTGATCCCTGACTCTATCACAATTCTCAACCGCCACTCAAAAACTAAACTTTTCCCATCATTAATCCAAACCGATTAAAAATTTATTGTCTAATAACGTGAAATTTAAACCGTTGGTTGGTGCGATCGACCTAAAAATTTTCATAATCGTGAAAAAAAAAATCTAAAAATGCACCCGTTCCCTGATTTTAAAACGATTTTTTTCTATGTTTAGCTCTCTCATTTCCGAGAATTGAAAAGATTATGAGTTGCGTATGAAAATTGTGTATTGTAAGTGACATAGACGTCATATTGACATCACGGTTATCAGGCTTTGAAGGGAAAATTAGGATTCCAATCCGCTTAAGATAGCTTATCTAAATTACTACCTTGTTTAACTTTTTTTTTCAATAATAAAATGTTTTTCGATGCATTGAGAATTGATATAGGAGAGGATGTTCATACCAAAAGAAATGTTTCGAATACGAAGAGTTTCTGTAGACTATGCAATTCCGATTTCGATATATAATAAAAATTAAGTATGACTTCATTTTATTTTAAGTGAGTAAATATGAAATATTCTGAATGTAGACTTTCTATAGTCCGTAGTAATTGTCTCCACAAAGGGCTTTATCCTTTAGTTTTATAATGGTACACAACACAAAACAACGAAGTCTAATCCACAGCTAAATAAGGATTTAAAATTTATTAGAAAAATCTTAGTAACCAGATTTCAGCCTCCAAATTTACTTGTTCCACATTTGGGCAACCTCCAGCTCACGGGCCGGATGGGGGCGACATGGCTATTGGACCGGCCAGCAGAACAAGTCAAAACCACGTATAAAACCTATATAAACCATTGATACTCCCGTAGAAATCCCAATTATACGGCTCGCGATTTCGTTAACATCGTAAAGTTCTGCCAGCAACTTTTCAAAGGTTGTCCATACGATGATAAAATAAATGAGTTGAAACCATCAGCTGTAATCATGTGGTGAATCAAAACTATTGGAAACAAAACTGATGGCTGATCACCGTCACCTGCAAAATCAATTTGAGTTTCAGTTGCGAGCCCAATTTAGGCATCGATAGTATCATTTTAATTTTTTTCATTGGAGTTTCAAAGATCGTTTCATTAGGTTAATTACATTTAAATATTTATTGTCAACTTAGCGGAATAAGTCAGTTAAAGTAGAATTCAACCTAGTGCCGTAATAAAAAACCTGGAATTTTCATGTTACGTCACAGGATCTTTTTTTATTTCTGTGTATCACTGCAAATGGTGTCATTTTCAATTAAATTATTCAGTTGAGCTGAAACTTTCATGTATTTTGGAAATTCACATCGGATGGTTCAATAAAATACATGAAAATTATTTACAATACCTGCAGTTTTAATATCTACGTAGGAATAAATTTAGTTTTACGTTAATTACAAAAGGGTGAAGTAATGAATGCAGACAATTTTTGACAGAAGATTTACGAATAGTTTTATATTAGTACTGCTGCAGAATAGCGCTGCTTGTTTCCTGGGTTCGTCGTTCTAAAGTCTAGTTTTTGTAGAAAGTTCTAGTAAAAAGTCCACTGGTCAGGATGGAACACAACTTTATTGCTTCTAGAACTTCGTCAAACAATCAGCTGTACAAAATTCACAAGCACAATTAAACACTAATGTGCTTTTTTAACAGTCCGCTTAGATCTGAAGCTCTCACAAATGCTGTATTTCTCACAAAATAAAGCACTTTCACGGGAAAAAATTCAGTGGAAATATTCGAGGGATAATACTAATAGTCCCTAAAGACTCACCAATAAAGAATTTACAGGCAGCACTTTAAAATCAGCTTCGAAAACGCACGGGGAAACGCCGCTTCTATCAAAGAGCAAATCACGTGTACTCACTCAGAGCTTGTTCCACACTGAACTGGGGCTTCTGAAACACTTGTATTTATATGTGGCGCAGAAGTTACGAGAAACTTTCCGAAGAGTGTATTTCTCGAGGATACCACATAAAGCGGGAATTTTGCTTACGCTATATAAAAGAAATGTTAGGTTATTATGTGGTTTTAATGCAGCAAAAGGAACTCTACAGCCTCCATTGGGAAAATCGCGCCAAATGACCAAGATGTCCCCAAGCTTGGCGACTTTTGGTGAAATATTGCCAAATTTGGCTTCAAAATTAAAGTCCAAAAAAGTGAAGTTACCGACGGCTTAGGACCAATATTTCTTGAGATTTCTAGAAACTGCATACATTTGAATGGGAAATCGAAACCTCCGTATCTCCGCTTCCAGATGACCGATTTTGATGCAACAAAAAGCAAAATTTAACTATTGGAAGCGTGGAATACTAATTTTGAACTATTTTAAGCCCCAGAACAGCGGTTTGCCCCCAAAATTCGTATTAATACTATGAATTAAGAATAAGTAAATTATTTACGTATATTCCATCAAGGTGCTTGCGGAATGGCAAGCCGGATTGGTTTTCTCGTTTTCTTTCGCTGGTTGCCAGGACAACAGTTTTAACTAAAAAGTAACTTTTTTATTGTAAAAGGCTTGTGTAAGTGAAAAGTTTAATATATAGTTATTAAAATATTCATTTTTCTGTGTACTGGATATCAAGCTCCATTTATTTTTTTTCTTTGCGAAATTACTTTTTACTATTATATATCAAGGGCGTCTATTTTTTATTCCGCCCCAAAGTTATTTGAGTGCTCCTTTTACGAAGATCGCATCAACTGTGTTTCCCAAACGATCAATAAATGGCGCTACCGTCTAAAACAAATTATATACATTTTGACCTTTTTAGAGTGCTTTTTCAGTTATTTGACCAAGCTCATCTTTTCTTGTCCCCCTCCCCAAGGTGAGAAATTAAAAGAAAATCTTTAAAGCCGTTTATGAGATCACTCGGACAAACATAGATGCATACATTCCAAGTTTGATAATATACGAATAAAAGTGTGACTTGTTGTTTTTTACTACATTCACTTTTCAGAGTAAAAAAAAAAAATAATGCAATAAGCCAAATTTTTATGAAATCGTTTCAACTTACAAATAACCAAAAAATAACGTAAATTGAAACAATGTTTTATTTTATCCCACGTAGTGCGCCATACATACATAAAAATCAATTGCGATCACATACATTGGAAGAACTCGCTAAATTTAAGGGCATGTTACCCACTTCCCTTGGCTCAGTTACCACACGTCACATTGTATCAAAAAATTGTCAAGATTCATATTATGACTGAAATGTACAAAGTACTAAAGGTGACTAAAGTTATTTGAGCTTTAATATTTGTTATCGATATTACTTAAGAAATCCACTACTCCGAGTATCACAACTAGTTCAAACGGCGTTCATATAACGCAGGCTGAACGTCTTTTGAACTAGTTGTGTTACTAAGAATTTGTTTTCTAAAATTAATGCCAAATATGGATTTTTACTTAGAGGAATTTTCAAAATGCTTAGATTACAATGACAGCATCTGTCATTTTAAGAGTTAATGTGAAAACTAGACAGTAGGAAATGCCTGTAATTTTACCACCCGTACTGCAGTAAAATAATACACACTTTGTGTTGTAAAAGTGACATGATGGCACTGATAAGCCAATCACGAAGAACCTTGTAGCACGATTGGCGCAGTTTACATCAAAATGCTTTGGCGCTACGTTTACCTCCATGCTGTGCTGTAAAACAGTACAGCATTCTGTGTTGTAAATCCCCTCACAAAATGACGTATTGATGACGATAAGGCAATCACGACGGACATTGTATAGCAAATTGGTACAGTCTACATCCCGACGTGCTGGCATTACGCTTACCAACACGTGGCTGTAATCATTTTTTTCAGTGTAGTTTAGTAAAAGCAGTGTTATCTGCTCTTTATTTATATATTGCATGAAGTGAATTTATAAGAGTTACAAAAAAGATGCATTTTCATATTGTTTTTAAATTTAATAAAGGAACATTAGGTGGTGATTTGAGGTGAAATATTAAAAACAAATTGCATTTTTGGTTACATTTGTTTTTATTACATTTGTTTTTCTTAATAACTTTTTATTCAGGTTTTTCATTCAAACTGAACTACAGATTTAAAGGGCAGATATTTGGCTATGGATACAAAACTGCTCTGTGTTTGTAATGTGTATAGTTTATGATTCACAGAAGCCTGAAGTAAGAGAAAAGATGTGTCCCAACGTTCCCCGCAATAGGGCAAGGTTGCAGTTGATTTATAAAAAGCTAAAGGATTCCAAATAAGGCACGCATTTATTAGAGATCAGCTGTATTTTAACCAGTAAGTTAAAACAAATTAATTACATACTTGCGCATAAAGTAACATTTAATTCGTTAGCGCCTGACATTTTTAGCATATTCCCTAATTTATGTTGATGCCAGAAGTTATAAATGAACTTCCTGCATTTGCGTATTATAAAGACTGTATTTCATTTTCTATAAATATGAATAAGACAGTGATTCTCATTTTATTTTCGCTGTGTATTTCGTGGAAATCAGATTTGATATTCGAGGAATTAAAATTGAAAAAAAAGAATGTAAATATTTTTGCAACGTACTAATTTGCAATAAAAGATTTATATTGATTTATAAAAATAGATAGATGGGCTTTAACGGGTTAAATTAACCAATTGTAAAAATAATGAAAGAATCATTATAAATTTTGAGTAGATTCTATCCTACTATAAATCATCATCAGGGTTATAGTTATCACAAATATAAAGTCGAATGACTTTGTTCAACAGGCTTTGTGTGCCCCAAATCTAAAAACCAATTTTCTCTCTGTGTGCTGTGGTTTGGTGTTTTTTAATCTGCATGCCTCTGACAATGCAGTTTTTACAAGTTTTGAGTAGATTTTTTACACCTCCTATCTACCGATACAAATAGATAAGCGAAAAGTAGTAGTCTAACATGTTTTAAATGTTGGAATGCCTTTTACCTAACATTTTTCTTTATATCCAAACATCTACTATACGATTTGCTGGTTAATTCACAGGCAATGTTTGTAAATAATAAATTGGGATAAAAAAGGAGAAATATTCTGAAAAAATGTAGCGGAATCCGATGACGCACAGAGTTAACTTGACCCGTATTAAACGGGCCTATAACCCCATTCTTTCGAAAATAGAAAGAAATCAAAATACACTGCGTACTTTGAAGATAGCGTTAATCATACACTATGAAGATCTACATTAATAAAATTGGTGTTATTATTAAGATGGGTATTTCTCAAATTAGGAAAATAAATATGAAAAAGAAAAATAACTACTTTTCAAAGCATAAAAAAGAAGAATCACTGTAAATATCCACTACAAGTGCGGAACGCTGCAAAACTGCATTAGCGTTAAGAGAAGGGTGGAAGTATTATTCTCGCAGTCTATGCACAAACAGGCATTTATGAGGACTGCAACAACTTGTCCCGTTCTCCCCTTATCAGTCTTTGAAAGTGTGTTTTTTTATACTTCTTGTTTAAAATGTCGTAAAGGAAATTATATTAGTAAGAGAAAAAGTATAACCTATAACACTGTCTACAATAAAATGTTCTCCATACGCTAATGAAATGATCTGCGAAATTTCAGTGTTTCATCTTAAAACGTCTCAGAGATATATTAAAACAAAGATATCCAAAGGCTATACATGTATTAAGAGTACAAATATTTATTGAAAGATTTCAAAACACTGGTTTCTTCCATAATTTTTGTACTACATCTGATTATCCGACCAGAATTTTTCCCTTCGTCAGCTACTGAAAAGTGGTTTAAGCCAGCATATATTTATCCTCACATCTCTGGCACTTTTCAAGATATGGTTTTCGACATTTTCTACATCACCTCATAGTGTAGGGGGCGCATTTCAGTAACTCGGATGTTTTTGTTGTATGGGGTCGTAATTAAATTTGAAAAGTATAGTTTCTTGAAAATTAACGAAATTAATTTATTTTTAACTGTCTTACATTATTTGGAAAAAATTTTTAATTCACATTGCCCATTTCCCATTTTTCTCTAACACATAAAGAATTAAACCTTTCTTACCATATTTTTGAGGTATCCTGCATATTTACTATCGAAATATAATGGAGGCTTATACGAATTTTTCATCGGGCTAATAATTTTCCCAATTACTGTTCAAAGCTTTTAGATAAAAAGAGGAAACTTTAGGTAAGAAGAGGATTATTTTTGATAAACATTTTTTCATTTCTCAATAAAGATTAAAAGGAAGCAATTATGATATATTATTTAATTGCATTACATTTCAGGTTCTTTTGCCATGGATTCGAATTTAGCGAGAGACACTATTTAACAAGAACTTTCTTTGACGCGAGCTCCTCCTTCAATACGACTCTCACGGTAATATGCCGATATACTTCAGATATTTTGAAACTATCATATTTTTGATTAAAATGTGTAATTTTAATAATAGTATAAATTCAGTAGCGTGTAAATTCAATAAATCGTCTTCAAGCAAATGTTCTGCTGGTCTGTTACAAACTGGTAAAACAATATTAATGACCTTCGATAGCTCTATATAATCACCATGTCAATTAAGTCTGTTCCTGCATTTCTTTAACACATAGATAATAATACGGATTTCCTGAGGTTAATTAAAACGTTGAATGTGCATTTAAGTATCATTACTCAAACTTAGCTTTCTGCAGGTTACTTGTTTCATTGCTTCTTCGAAATATGTTGTTTTTCTTGATCTTTGCGACTGCAGCAAGTTGTAAGCACTTTCTCTACAATGTTTTGTGCTTTATACTGTCTACTTGTGACGGGGGGGGGGAATTGGCATTTTAGTTTTTGAATAATGATGTTGATAGTTGAATTGTGCGTCAAATTATTACTATATGTTTTCATTTAAATGCAGTTATAAAATGGGTAAGCAATTAGTTCTGGATACTGGGAGATTTTTTGGAGTACATAAAGAGTTGTCACGGGTCAAGAAAAGCCTAGAAATCCTGGAACAGAGTCAGGTGATTTTATTTTAACAGGAAAGCCAAAGTAAATTGAAAATTTTGGTTAAGAAAATAGGAACATTATGAAATAGGATCAGGAAATTTTTTTGGAGCATGCATTAATTAATAATTTTTCAAAAGATGTAGGTCTGTAATGACCTAAATATGACTTAATATACAGTTGCGCAACCGTGGCGGTTCTGGGGTTGAACGTAGTTAAAAAAGAAAAAGAAAATCATTACTTTAACGCAATATTTTGCTTTATTGTGTATTTTTCTGAATTTACTTTATGCATTTAAAAAAAAGTGTTTTCCTGTTTATGAAAAAAGAATGTTTTTTTTTTTTTGTTTATTGATATTGTTGCCTTTTTCCTGTTATATTTTCTACTATTTTGTTTTCATTTTTCTATTCTGTGTGCTTTTCATCTATTAATTTTTTCCTGTATTTTATTTTATTTGTATTCTATATTTAATTTCTATCCATCCTCTCCCCCCCCCCCCATTCTCTTATTCTTCCTATTTTCTAGTTTGTTTTTTTTTCGGCTTTTTTTTTTTTTTTTTTTTTTTTTTTATAGTTCTTTCAGTACCCTCCCGCGTCTAAGTCTGTGTATGGATTACTGCTTATGAAGGACGAAATATTTTCGTCCAAAACACGTGTTCTAAAAACGATAAGAACCTTTTATATGTGTTATTTTACAAAATTTTAATTATTTCAATAACTAGATTACTAAGCGTTTCTGGTTCAATACCATGAATAAAAATATCAATTTAAATTGAAGATTCATGGAATTTTTCGTTGCTGTATTAATTTAATGGAAAGTATTAAAGTTTGACTTTAAAATTGTAAAACCGCCAGTTATTTTGTAAAAAAAAATGTGTGCCATTTTACTAGTGAATATTACTATATTCTTTCGTATACAAGTTATTTACATCTTTTATTATTATTGTAAAGTCAATCAGTCAAAATAGACATGTGAAAACGATGCCAAGATATAAGTACCAGATTATTTCTTGCTATCATTTTTTAATAACTGCTCCATAAAAAAATATTTTTTATGAAGTAGCATTAATTATTGCAGATTTCCTTTGTGTTTCTGGCCATACTACTGTAGAATGTTACCAACAAGAAAGGGAAGCATGTAGTCACCTCAGACTCCAAGAATTTCCAACCACTGTGGATGAACTCAGATATGTTTGTCGGTGAGTCAGATTTATAAAATAATACACGTATTCCGTGAAATAAATCGAACAAAATATTGGATCAAAAATATGATATTAACTTCAATTTCTTTAATTTTATAGTAACAATGACGGTAGGGGATAACGTAGTACTTGACATTCAGTTTACTTTTTTAAGCGATGAGAATAAAAAAGAAATAAATCACTCAACCTCCAAAGATTAAGTTATTCTTAAGAAATTTATTAAAATTAAGTCTGCCTTTCTCAAATTGCTATAACCGTTGCAGTACATTTCTGAGCAGTTTTTAAGGAAACTAATGATTTTAAACACTTAAGAACTCGAAGCAATAGCATATACATGAGCAGAGATCGAGTACTATTGTAAAAAAGTATTTTTGACTAAAGCAGAAATGAGTCTGCTCCTATTATGCATTGTTAATTGAAGTGTTTTCAACGTTTCAGTATAATATAGTTCTAAATTACTGTAAGATTTCTCCGGACATACGTTACTCCATGATTTGGTTACATTTGCAACATTTTGTTAAAGAGTTAGTGCAGATAAGGACTTTTCTTTAATATTTAATTTTTCGAAGCACATCTGTCTGCTATAAAGATGTCACAATTATGCACAAATTCATATATAGTATGTGTTATGATAATCATTAGTTTTTTTTTAAATCATTATTTCGAGACATGAAGAGGAAGGTGATGTAAACGTGAAATTCATGCATCCATTTGGCCCTGCACCATCATTTCATTGGCCCCCAGGAAAAGAAGACACCTGCTACGTACCTCTATGAAATATAATATCTAAAGTCAGTATTCCGATTAAGAAAGGTTCAGGAAGAGTCTACTATTTCCAAGAAAAGGAACCGGAATATGTGCAACAACAGTATACACAAAACTTCAGCAAGCCACGCTGCAATTAAAGATTCTTTTACATAATTGAATGTTACATTTACTTAAATTGGAATATTAATTGAGTTAATCAGTATAATAAGTAATTAAAAAGAGTAGAAGTACCCATGACAGTCAACCATCATATTTTGAAAGCCTTGTAATGTTGGAGGGGGGGGGGTGTCCTGCATTTTCTAATGACCTGTTCTCTATAAAGTTAGCTTGTTTTTATTTCCTCTTTATATCGAATTTTTGTAGTATTGTCTGAGATTCAAGTAAATAAAGTTGAATTATTTGCTAAAATACAACGAGTACTATTAATGTACATGCTATGTTTTCAAATAAAAAACTAAAATATCGTATTTAGTAATAGCACCAAAAATATTATTAATTTTATTTCATATGCTTTTAGAACATACTTTTAGGTTTATTAAAAAAATAAACTGACTTGCGTGGTATCTATACTGCCTCACCTTTTAATGATATTTTGGAAAAAAAAAAAACATGTTTTTGACCTTAAAATTATAAAGATGGAAACACCTATTTTTTCCCTACCATTATTTTACAAAAAATATACATAAATGATTTTTCTGTGAAGTCTACATACCTTACAGGAAATGTTATTTAAAAAAGAATTAAATAAATAAAAATGTTTATTTTTGACTGTATTATGAATTTTTTTCTAACTCCATCCATAATCCATAGGTGAAAAAACTTAATAGATTTTTTAAAATTAACATGACCATGTTATATATTTTATTAAATGCCACAAACAACTGCACGAATCGACATAAAGTTCGGCTCTGTATGTCAAATAGGTTTTGAGTAACAACAATTTAAAAATGAGTATGGCATGGAAAATTTATAATTTTTTCCAAAAATTCATAACTTGGAAATATTTTTTTTTAATTTGAAAATTAGCCAGCAATGAAAATGCAATAAATATGAAAATGGTTGATTAAGCAGTCAAAATACCACTGTTTTGATTTTAAATCCTATTAGATTACCCTTTTTCTACAATTAAAAAAAATATGACTGATTACTGCTATGCCTCATTTTAAAAATGTTAAAATAGCGAATGCTTAAATATATTTTAAAAATCTAAATTAAGTATGAAAAAAAAATAATTATTTTTTATTCTTAAAAATATTATATCCCATAACTTATTTTTTATGTTAATCTGTACAGTATAATCTTTTTACCTTGAAATTTCTAGAGCGATAAAATGATTATGCTCTGAATTATGATTTTTTTTTGGGGGGGGGGATATAGTGCGAATGAAAATCAGAGCACAAATGATGGCCGCGATGTGAGATTTTTGAAAACTTTCAAATTAAAAAAACAAAAACTATTTGTCCTAGCACAAAAAATTACAGGAATTAGTTTCTTCATAGTCTGAACAAATCAGCCAAATTTCTAGAAAATCTGAGTGGGTGGGTGATATGGCCTGGGTGAATTGACATGGAATGATTCTGCCATTAATTTTCTGTAACATTCAGTTGTAGCGAGAAAGCACTGTAATAAACAATGCATGCTGACTTGTGATTTCAAATTTTCAAAAGAGAAAAGAAGCGAAATGATGAGAACTATTTAAGTTCTAATCCCGCTAAGAAAAAAAAAGCTTCACTTTCTAAATTTTACATGCTAATAGATTTTCTATTATTTCATAACAAAGTAAGTTTTACCAAAGAATAAATACCTACATATTAAAACAGAAACGAAATTTTGCAAGATTGATGGTAACCCTATGTATTCACTTAATATTTGAGATCAAGCAACTCAAATCAATAAATATATTACTGGCCAAAACTATTGCAAGTTTCAGAAATCTAACCCTTTTCAAGATTAAGCCACGTCAAAATTAAAAATCAATGCAATTGATATTTTTTAATGTCAACAAGTTAAATTAATTACTACAAAGACAAGATAGCATTAAGTTAAAGAACAAAAATAATTATTTAATTTATTGAAAAAATATGCTTAAAAAATATATAGGTTATTATAGAAGTCATAATCCATTTTGGCTCGCCGGAATCAAATTAAATAAAGAATTAATTTCAAGTTATTCTGCAAAAAGAGGATAATAAATAAATGCAGTTGAACAAAAAATCAAATTATTATGTTTCAAAGCAGCCTTGATTTTGGTCACAACAGCCACTCTTTTACATATGGAATCCACAATGTTTTGCAACACCTCCTTCTGTGTTTCATGGCGCCAACTTAAATTATTGGTTGCTGAAGCTCTCATTTTGTTTTTTTGGCGATTTTCAGATGTATTCTTTCCAATTATACTACATAAATTCTCAAAAATATTAAATCTGGCAAATTTCCTGTCATTTTTTATGGGCTTATTCTTGAAACGATGGTTAGATTTTTCAAACTTGCAATACTTTTGGCCAGAAGTATAAATAAAAATGTAGATTTTCATTCACCTTGAATAATAGTGTATGAATTTCACAGCACTAAAAATGATCTAACAAAGCTTAATTTGTTTTGTATCAAAAGAATGATAAATTTAAACTTTAAGAAACTGCCAAAATATTAAATGAAACTTATTATATTTTATTTCAAAATACAATTAAGAAATGCCAGAGATAACGGAAGAAATTTCCAGAACTATAATTTCACTTTAATATTAACTCTAAAGGACGCGCGCTGGGCCTTTTAGGCCCTGACGATTTAAAAAAAAACTCTGTAAAAAAGAAATCGTTAGGATTATATACAATATCAATATTTCAATAAAAATTATTAAACAAAACATATTTTTAAAATGAAGTTGGACTTAATAAATATTTCGTATCACCAAAATATTTATAGAAATAACTAAATAAAGTAAATAAAGATTAAAAATAATTAACTCTATATTATTTGCAATCAAAATTTATATGCAAAACTTGTAAAAAACTCATCTCAATCCAAAAGAGACAGTCAGCGCAAATTTTTAATTATAAAGCATGTTTACAACTACCTATGTCACTTTACCATCCACAAACAACTAATTGGCTTGTGTTGCTAGCTTGAAAATGTTTCTACGCTCAAAGTATAAGCAACGCAAACGATAATTAAGGAATAATAATTTAGTGTTGTGTTGTGGGATTAAGGCCAATTATCTTCACGAGAAATCTGGGCCTATAGTTGGGGTGCCCTCCGTGGAATCTTTCTAAGGGGGGTCCTAACCCGTATTTACGCTAACCCTAGTAGCACCGTGACCTAAATGTGAAGTCACTGCCACGTGCAAGATCGTCACGGGACGTCTCGAATGAGTCACAAATAAGCCACCTTGACTGTCTAATGTCCTTCTGCGGCTATGTCACAATGTGATGAGAAACCATGAAGTCACACTGTGACTTGTGCACGGCATTGTGACTTCAATGCGACGTTACAGCGTCGTCCCATTCACAGCACTGTGACTTAAATGTTGAACTGATTTAAAACTGAAAAAAACTTTTTTTGAGAAATTCGCAAAATTACTTAAAATTCTCAAAATCATAAAAAAATGTAGCGCGAAAGTAGCCCTATCGTAAAGTCATAAAATTGAGTCGCATTTTGCTTTCAAAAGTTGCAAAAACTGCGAAAAGTCGCAAGATCTGGCAAGACGTCATAAACGATCCGTCACGTTGACGTCACAAAGAAGTCACCAGCTATTGTCACTGGCAAGTCACACTGTGACTTCCAGTTGACGTCACTTATGGTCACCAGCATGACTGCGACCTATGTGACTGACAGGAACGCTGCGGCGATCGCATTGTGACATTCCGTGCTATTAGGGAAGTTTCGGTGAAAACCACGGAAAACTCCGAATGGTTAGGTCGACCGACGCGCGATGGGACCCGAACCCGGGATCTTCACACTTCTACCATTTCCAATGACATAATCACTGTGCCATGTGAGGCTTTTCATACTTCATTTTACTGATAAGAACATGCCCTTTCTTTGGCAGCAACGTGATCAGACCAAGAGGTTACTTGCACCTTAACCCACCCCAAAGTACTTAGCAGAAGGCGATAATAACTCTTTCAGGTTGTTGGTTGGCGCCGTTTTTTAAATAATGCACGTTTTTACCTCTTACAGGTGTGACACCTACATAAAAGTTATATGAAAACACTCGCGTATTCGAATAATTTAGAACAAGTCAGGTATAAAATCTTCTGATTTTAAAGAAATAAAAAAAATATTGGCCAAATAATTTGGCCAGATACTGTAGGAGAGAATGTAGGTTTAACCACCTTCTTTCGTTGATTAATGGAAAACAATAGTGAATCAGAAGCCAAAGCCCGCTGTGGAGGCAATTACAACGGGTGCTAGAAAAAACATTCGACAAAAATATGTCTACAGTGTATATATTTTATTTTTTGTGTAGTGTGAATAGCATTTTGAAATGGTATTTATGTTCCCTTTTTTGATTTTTTTTTCGGTGAATTGCATGTATTAAATAGTTCATTTTCTATTTTAGGACTGCTAAAGAGACAGCAGGTTGTGTTTTGCCTATTACAGAGAAATGTTCCGACGACCTTGATGATTTGAAGATATTGCGGTAGATAATAGATTACATACACAAAGTCTGCGATGAAGACAATGAAATATTTCAAGGTGTCTCTCCCTTTCCACTTACCTTCTACTTTTTTCTATAATATTTAACTCACTTTAAGATAGAAATTCCGAATGAAAAATGCCTAGCCTATGAATAAATACACTTAAAATATTACGATATATTTATCCTGTTGTTTTGTTGTAATTACTTGTGGTTACAGCACAATGCACTGTACTTTAATGGCACATTGTACTGTAATTACTAGAAACTACAACTTTTGGGGGAGAAATTTGTTTAACAATCTCAAATAATAAAAAAAAAATGTGTGTGCGTGTGATCTTTACGCGCGATTGAAGTAAAACTTCTTTGACGTTGGATTCAGTTACAGCTAGATTCATTTTCTTTGTGGTGTTCATTCCCATGTTCTTAAACCGTTGTTCTGTCTGGAGGTTAGGTTAGAATCCACGGAGTGTCCATTTGTTATTCTTTTATTCTGTTCTTAAACAGTTTGCAGCCAGTGTTTGTTTCTTTGTAGTGTTACATACCCGTGTTCTTAAACCGTTGTTCCGTCTGGATGTCGGGGTAGCATACAGGAGACCATACGTTTTAGAAATTCGAGGACAGTCCCCAAATATAGATTTTAACTTTGTCTGAGATTTGAGATTTTTAACTTTGTCCCTAAAAATACCTTGACTTCTTGGGGACGCGAAAAGTCCCCATATTTAAAGATTTGTACTCTTTTACCCTGAAAGTTTCCGTTTAGTTTATTTCTTTCAGAAAAAAAATGAAGAAATAAGAAAAATAAAACAACTAAAAGCGCCTTCTACTCAGAGAAACAATGAAATTCGATCTCTGAAAACGTTTGTTGTCATTGTAATTGTAGCGTGTACAGACATTCAATAAAGTATTCGACTATGAGTCAAATTTCCCATTTCAGTTTTGTTAATAATTAATCACTTTTCAGGAATAACCATGCTTTAAATATGAAATTGAAGCACGAAATTTTTCTTGCACTCGAATACTTTTTTTAGAGGGTGTAAAAGGTTTCATGAAAAATGATCACAAAACGAGCCAATGTAAAAAGCAATGTCTTCTGAAAAATTCAAATGCCATGCCAAGTATTAAATTATGAATAAATTGCAATAGTTCAACATAGTTTTCCTTTCATATTTCTGGTTTAAATAAATATTTATAAATACTTCCATTAATTTATTAGAAATAAGAATACACAATTGATATAAAGAGCTATTAGCATGGTAATATGTTGTGTCCTCGAGTAAGTCCCCAAAGATATTTTCTAGTGTCCCCAAGTTTTCCTTGGATTCCAGGACAATGCTTGATTTGTCCACAAAATACTGTTTAGAAATATGGTCAACTTAGGTTAGCATCAAGGAAGTGCCCGTGTTGAAATATTATTCTTTCACTGTTTCCTTAAAAAGTTTTTCCGTAGGATTTGAATCGAGAGAATGTCTGTATGGTATTTTGTGGTATTTTTCTTTAACTGTGTTCCTAAACTGTGTTCCTAAACTTCTGTCGGTTGGTATCGAATGCACATAGGATCTATTATTGCCTTTTTCTATGGCAGTATTCTTAAACCTTTGTTTTCCTCTGCTGGTTTTGTTCGAAGTATTACTCTGTTTCCGTGCTCTTGAAATGTAGTTTTCAGCTGCTAGTTTGGTTCGATTGCAGGTTCCATTTCTTCATGTTTTTCTATCACCGTGTTCTTAAACCGTAGTTTTCGCCTCCTGGTTGGGTTCGAGCGCAGGCAGCTTCCGCTTTTCCAAAACCACGTGAACGTTACTTCCGTCAGAAAAAATATCTGAGTTACTCCCTAGTTGCGCCTAAAGAAGTTTTACTTCAAAAATTAGTTATTTTTATTATTTATTGTTTATCTCTTGCTCTTATTTCAGTCATTTCCAGTAACCTTAAATGCATTGAGTCTGCTTCTAAAGTTGTATTCGACAGTTGTTATGAATTAGCCCAAAGGAATAAGACGCAAGAGCTTTTCCTGCTATCAACGCTTCAGTTTGAAGACATGTATCACAGAAATATCAGTGACGATGAAACTTCGTGCCTGTGTGTATAAATTATGAATACATTCCATTTCTTTTTTGGAAGGTTGATTGGGAAATCATTTATTGTATAGAATTGTGACATAAAATGTAATAGATGTTTTACAAGTTTCTGTTATTGCCTCTGCAGATTAACCTACAGTCGTCTGGGTGCTAAACTCCGTTCCCATAAGAACACGGCAAGTTAGGCAGCATACGGCTTGGCCAGTACTTGGGAGAGTCAACTCCCTCTCGGCTCGACTACTGTGGGACCGTGTATACTAATGGGAGCTGGTGCATGTAAAATCCGACGTGGCTCCAATGTCCTCCAAGTTGTTATACGAAACCTCTCGGGGTGCCGATTTCAGGGAGTAGGTTACTCCTCAGGAATTGGTTCAAAATGAGGGGACTACCGGGCTGAAGTCAGACTTACTCCCACTGGGTGCCACTAAAAATGGAACGCGCCCCCCCCTTTGCCTATCACCTCTCTATCTGGGGGATCTGGCACCGCATATGGCTGCCAGAGGGCATAAGAAACAACAATAACAACAGATTAACCTAAAAGAATATTTTATTGATTCATAGGGGGAAAGTTATTTTCATTTGAGCATATTCTGAAAATACGAACACAGCATCATTCATATTATCACACGAAGTATGTTTAATCTAATTCCCAGAGCAACGTAAAGTTTGCAGGCATTAATGGAATAGTTGTTATTGCTACTGGAAATTACAGCATTATACTGAAACTTCAGTTCATGAAATAAACAATAATCAGAATATTTCTGTTATTTCAGCTGTATATTTGAACAGACAAAAGATGAGTCTAGAACATTACTCTTAATGGTGTAGACAAACCACTTTTTAACTTTTTCCTTTTGCTTTGATTTGTGAATCCGAGTTCTTTGATCTACATTGGTAATCATTGTAATTTTTAAATCAGCACTCAAAAATTGACGTCCATTTAACTAGCAATATAAAATAATAATGGTGGCGAAAGTATATGTCTGTTCATATGACTAGTGATTTTGTGGCAACATTCAGAGTAGTTTTACAAAATGTCGTAATACATTTATGAAACAATGAAAACAAGGACTTTTATTTGTTTTTGTTAGATTAGCTAATATGTAACAAAAGTCGGACACCAAAATGAAAATAATAATAATAATAATAATAATAATATCTAAAATATCATATCATTCTATATATCAATTTGAACTTTTTATGTATAGTATCAGATAACACGTAATATTTTTTCTTGTAATGATACGCAGTATTAGCACCTTCAGTATCCTTGGCCATGGGGTCGCCAAACGTGATAGCCATTTGTTAATGTGCAGGGTGCGAAATGAACATTTTCTCTAGGGGGGGGGACATTTGAAAGAAAACATTCTTCTGGAGGGGACTTTTGAAAAGAAAAAAAAAGGAGGGAAGGCGTAAAATGCTCCACTCCACTCACATAATATACATGGGCGCCGGCGGAATATTTCCAGGGGGGGCAAAGACTACTCCAGGGGGTAAAGGACTACTCAGGGGGGGCATTGCCCCCCCCTTGCCCTATTCTGCCGGCATCCATGATAATATATACAGGTAAGTATTACACGACAAATGCAGTCGCCAACATGTCTGGGAAGGGACTTTAATTCAAACAAAAGTCGACCCCCCGATTTTCTGTGCACATATATATTCCTGACTATGTTGATTCTATGTCTACCCTCAAAATTGGCTCGCGGCGGAACAGCGCTTGTTAGTTCATTTCGCAGTCTTAATTTGTTGTAGAATGAGTAGTGGCATCAGGCATGTATATATCGATTTAAAAGAGATGTTTGTAACTTGCTCCTTTGTCTAGTAAATAAAAGAATTTCTATTTTCAATACTTAAAATCGCTAGGTACTGTTGAATTTTGTAAGGGCAGACACTAATTTTAACATTTCTCCAGCAGGGGATAAATAGTATCCCTGACAGGGATCAATTAATATTTCTCTAGCCAGGGATATTACATTCTTCAGCCAGGGACAATCCCCAGCGTCCCCTCCCCCGTTAATTCGCTCCATGTTAATGTGACGCTTAATGGATGCCACGATTATCCGTAACAAGGGCAACACAAACACCCAAGCCCAAGCTGTTATAGAATCCGGACGCAAGGGTGGTGTGTCAGTCAATACACAACCTGGGTGGTTCGCACGAAATATTAGGCAGAAAAAAAATAGCACGGCCTTAACTTTACATTCCAAGATATCATTTATTTACATTAAAAAAAGAAAGGATAAAAAAAACGTATAAATTTATGTAAATCAAAATATACAAGAATCTTGTTAAGAAAACTTGAGACATTAATGTAACGCTGAGATTGTACAGGTTTCTCTTAAAATTGCAAATTCCGGGCTTAGAAACATCATCCTAAAATTATGACACTACTTAAATTTCTATAAACCGTTAAAAAACTACGAAAGATTGAAAAATTGTTTTTCAAAATCGGAAACATGGTAGTTTTTAGGAAGTCTGAAACTACTTATCATTTCTTAATGATAAGTAATAGTAGAAAGCTACTTGGAAGGAAATTGTTTGTACAAAAATCGGGAGAATTTAGATACCAGAAAAAATATTAATGTGAATCTAAGCAAACATAACAATTTCTAAATCTGGATACTTTACAATATAGTAAGCTTTAATTTATAGCAATTAATTCTGTATGGTGTATAAAGGCGGTTAAGAATCTATTTTATGCAACAATTTAGAAGTTTAATTGTTTATTGGTTAACACATTGTACTGCTGTTCCACAGGCCCGGGGATCGATTTCCCAGCTGGTCACATGTTGACTCAACCTTTCATCACTTGATGTGGGTTGATAAAAGACCAAACGTTGTGTGGTGCATATACTTCAGCACATAAGAGCCCATGGTTTAGAGAGCGTGGATGAGCAGCGCAGACCTTGACCTCACGTGGGCTATTCCGTGGTGAAAATGTTAATTCACTCCGTAAAAAAAAAAAAATCATTCCGTTTCGTTTTTTTCCCCTCATAACACAATCTTGTCCATTGAACGTGGCACTCTTCTCCACCTTTCACCTTCTTTTTTTTATATTTTAGGGGTTTTTTTTATGCGTGTTTTTTTAAATTTTTACTCATTCCTTTTCTTCTTTCTATAATTTTGTTTTTCCTTCATGCCCTCTCTTTGTTGGTTTGTTTTATGTCTTGGTTGCTGATTTGTTTTATGCTGCTCTTATGTAAATTTTTATTCGTAGCGAAAAGAGTTGGAGGAAGTGGGGTACAAGGGTGAAAAAGAGCCTCAGGATCTCAAAAATAACATCTCCGAATCAATCAATCAAGATTTTTTTTTAATCTATACAGTACAGCATTAACATGATACCATTTTCTTTTGTATAGTCGGATCTTGTGGTATGAATCCTGTCCATCTATCAAAACTGGTATAAAGTGTGGATTTGAAGTTCGTGTTGCTGTGAAAGATGTCCTGAGTAACATTGAGCCCTACCCATGGTGCACTGAACAAATTATAGGAGAACTATCACCGATGCTCGATGTTCTGGAAATAGCAATCCTGCAATCAGAGGAAGAAGAAGACTCCCCTTCAGAAGAAGCTCGCCGTAAAAAGCGATTCGATTCCCGATTCTATTCATTCAGAGATAAAATTCTGTTAAAATAATATCAATATAGAAGTAACCCATTTATATGATTTTTCAATTGTTTAAAATGTGTAAATTTTGTTCATTTTAAAATCTTTGAAAAAATATCACAAAGATTGACAAGTACTTCAGTATTAAATTAAACACACTTGTCTGTTTTTTTCCTTGTCTTTCTTTTTTTTTAATTAAAATTATAAACCCATATAACTTCTAAGATTGCTATTTTGCATTAAATGGAATTCTTATATTTGCTAAAAATAAACTTCTTAAGTATCGTTTTTGTTTTATTATCTGTGTACAATAATGGCAGTTGTATTCCTTTTTTTTTATCCAAAATGTTTACGAAAGTGCACAGGCGTAGGATGAAAGAAAAATTGGGAGGTAGAGAGTGCCAAGCAATAGATTTAAGAGTAAGAATACCGATGTTTTTAAAGGTTTCGGCCGAAAAATATTTTTTCTTAAAATAAATGGCTGTATAAACAATGCTGACAAAGGCAGAACATCTATAAAATTTCATACTTAAGTGCATCAGAAAATATCATTCAACATTGTGTACTTAAAAAGACATTTTTGCTTTTCAATTAGCAATTATGGATTGCTTAAGAGTAATACTTATTTTTTTTACTATTTCCAATGGCGTGAGAAAATAACATACTCTTACAAAATAACAAGAAACATGAATATATCGTGAAAAGAAATAAAATAAGAGAGAAAAGTCAATGTCTCATCAGCAGATGTCTGGCACTCCAATATCTCATCTTCTCGGTGACCCCTCGCAGAGCCGAGCATCCCGACAAACGGCTCCTGTCCACAGCTTCGTCTTTCCCAGAGAGTGGGCAATTTGGGCTCTTAAAAATCCCAATACGGTAAAGGTGGGCCGCCAGGCAGTCATGGCCCACCGCAAGTCTTAATTCCGCCACAGCTTTTTCGAGGGGTTTATCGGAAACACCCTTCTCCAAGTTATTCCTCCAACTTCTATGGGACTGCCCCTGAGGTATCTCCTTTCCAAAAAGAAACACGATGCAGGTAGTAGATCTCTTAGCCGTCATGAACGTTGCCAGGGTGCACCGCCGGGAGGTAGATATACTTAAAAATAGCCATATTCCGCTACCGGTAAACCTTTCTAAGTTTCACCATTATTCTCATTATAAAATAGTAGGGTTTGACAAATTCTCGTCAAAAATAGTAGATATCTTCAGCGTATTTCAGTTTCGGGAACTTATTTGACCCACAACGATACATTTCCAAAAGTGTCCAACCGTGGAAACTTCTGACATTAAGACTAATGCCGTTACTGGCAACCCTTTAAAAAATGGTTTAAATTCAGGGTTTTGAATATTGTCACCAGAACGTGAACAAATTAATATGGGACTGCCCCTGAGGTATTTCCTTTCCAATAAAAAAGGAATTTTTGTAATTGGTCCACGTGGTATAAAATTATTGCTATACGGAGGTCTATGTTCATTCTATATATATACTAGCTGACCCGGCAAACGTTGTTTTGCCATATAAATTATTCCTAGGACTATTTTAGTAGAAAGAAATGACTAACTTATTGTAAGTTTGTGAGGATGTGGTATATGAGTGGAAGAGGCAGGGAGCGCTGTGAACGATGCTGGAATATAAAAATAACACAATACCAAACATATATTTTTACTTCATTGTAATTTATTCTTTAAATTTATATATATCGCTAATTACAATAATTTTACTAAAAAATAATATCAATCCCTTAACGCAATAGAGTATACAATATTTTTTGTTATCCCATCTTTAGATAACACAAACAAACTGGATGCCCACTGTATGGTTTGCCCACTCGAGAGCATGCCACGTTTAACTGTCCGTGTGAAAAACATGGCGTGCTCAAATCTAATCCACAAACAGACATAATTTGGCCTTGAGACTTATTCATAGTCATTCCATAAAAAATTTTGCCCCCCCCCAAAAAAAAAAGGATGAAAATCTGAAACACTTTCAGATTTTAAATACGCACTATAGTGCTATATATTAAAATCGTATCATAATTTATGCGTCGTCCCTATTTTTCGTCCTTATTCCATTAAGTTGGAAAGTGTTATCATTATTCATGACTGTGCTGTATTTTTCTTCCTTATTTTATAAAACCCATCTTTGGAATCGAAATTTATTTTAAAATTGCCTACTAAAACTATTTTACAATCTTCGCCAAGTATATCACAACTATACTTCACCGTTTTATATATTGTTTCCTACTTTAACGCCTCGACTCTCGCCAAGGAGGCGATGATTAAACATATGCAGTTACCATGACGATAATTTGCATTTATGTAGAAATCGTAATTTAGAATTAAAATGGCGATTTGGAACAACATGTAAGTACAGCATGCCGTTACATTTTTATTTATTTTGGATTACCAATTAATGTAGTTTTAATAATTAAATGTCTTCAAATTCCTTAACTGGCGTGTTTATCGCAAGTTTGTTTACTTTAGTTATCACCTAGTTCTTTTGGGTGCGTTGAAACGGTACTTACGTATTATCCCGGCGGTCACTTCCGCCAAACTACTTTTTCGTCAAATTTGCTGGCAAACTATTGCCAATCGTATTCCAAACCATCAACAATTTCATGTGCCCGGCATTTATCTTGGTGAATCCCGGCTTGTCTTGGAGGACCGCCGGGATAATACGTAAGTACCGTTGAAACTTGTGCATTACTCCCAGAGACCCATGACTGCAAATCTCGCCAAAGTACGGGGATTTTTTAGGTTGGCGAGAGTGGGGGGGGCGTTAAAATAGGAATCAACTCTTTCTTGTACCATAAAACACATCTTTGGAATCGAAATCTATCTTAAAATCGCCTACTGAAACTGTTTTACAATCTTCGCCAGGCATATTCGTCCTATAGGCATATTCCAACTATGCCGCAGGGACATGAAATGGGAATCATAATCCATGAGTGTACAGTGTTTTATTTTCTTGTTCCACAAAGCACTTCTTCAGAATAGAAATCAATATTAAAATCGCCTAATAAAACTGTGTTACAATATACGCCAGGCGTTTTCTAACTATACTCGAAATATATTTATAATAAATTGTCACGTTTTGGCTCCCCATTTAGCGATCCATTATCAAAAATTGCAAATCCTTGTGCGACTTTCAACATTTTATTAACGCCCCCCCCCCTCTCTACGTTATCTGGCAAACACATTTGAAAAGAGACTCGATGCGCTAATGCCTAGACAAAAATCCTGATTGAACTTATTAGCACTCTGGTGCTAAAAATTTTGAGTTGGACCGCCCTTGTGACTTAGGGGTATGAGACAAAATCATATTCGCAGACCTAACGAATATACATATAAAATTTCTTTAAAATCGCTCGAGCCGTTTTGGAGGAGTATGGTAACTAACACTGTGACATGAGAATTTTATTTATTAGGTATACCCAATATGAGTTCAATCGAATGTACCGTTTAAACGCTAGAGCACTTTCAAGAATGTCCCCCCCATAAGCCATAATGTAAAAGAAATCTTTGTAGTAGCCCAGTAGAAAAACTATAAGTTCTATACACATCAAAATCAATGTCGGTCTTACGATGGTGGTTTATAACATATATACACAATTTGAGCTCAATCGAATGCCCCGTTTAGGAGCTATCGTGTTCACTCATATACACACAAACACACACACACACACACACACACACACACACACACACACACACACACACACACACACACACACACACAAACACAAACACACATCTCGTAAAAATAGCATAAATGAATTCAGAAGACCTCTATATATATATATAGAATGAACATAGACCTCCTCCTTTTTTGAAGTCGGTAAAAATTGTTCATGTGGTCATGTTTTATCACCGTAGCAACAACCGTTTGCATTCAAATTCAAGTTGAACAATTGGTGAAGTAGCTAAAGAAACTTTGTACCACGCCTTGGGTCCGGATCCGATTACTAGCTTGCGCATGGGTGTTAACTTGTCTGTCCCTTCATAGGGGGTAATGCTGGCCGCCCAATGGATGCCCATATAATAAAATTTTCAGTAATTCTGGCCTTAGTAGTGGTGAATACATAATGAGCAGGGGCCTGCCATTAAGAAAAGAAAAACAAAGAAAAAGTCAAATCCATGAATAACCGCGGTAAACTTTGTCTAAACATATCCCTGAGATGTTTTATGATAAAAGGTTGTAAGTTTGCATATCCCATCTTAAATGTATGGAGCACATTTTACTAAGTGGGATATTTTCAATTTTAATTTTAATTTAATTTATTTATTTATTTGCACAGGGGTTCAAATCTAAAAAGTGTAATTTTTTGTAAATTAAGGGTGTTTCACATGAAGAGAAATCGTCGCCATGGGACTCGGTAAAAGGCTTTGAAAACGGGTGGTTGTGGGGTTTAAGGATAAATGTCGCGCCATCTTTATTCATTTAAGGGACACAAATGGTAGTTTTAATATATATAAATCTCTGAAAAATTTTATAAATGAAACAAAATTTTAAAATTGATACGATAAAGTGTACTTTTCTTGCTGTAAAATATTGTAATAAGTTTTAGAAATGAGCGCAAATTGATGTTTTGAAGTGAAATTTTGTTAAAAGGTGATAAAACTACTGAAATTCTTTAAATTCCAGTTTGAACTAAAATAATTATTTATTTTTTTTTTTAATTAAATTGCTCGTATATTTTAATGTTCATAAAATATCGTATAGTAGTTTTAGAAGAAACATTATAAGCTTTTCAGTAGCTCGTCTAATGAAAAGAGCTATTTTTTTTTTTTTTAATCTGGATAAGAACTCATATGCATTAGTGATTCTAAGCGATTACAAGTTTCGAAATTATAAAATTTATAAAAGCAATGTAGTGCATTTTTGGCCCCAAAATTTCTTAGTTCTAGCATTGTAAGTTTATTTCTTACCTGGAGTGAAAGTTTACGAAAAAAACGGACTTCTCCAAAAAAGTACCAATATTATTAGTTTTTTTTTTTTTTTTTTTTTTTTTTTTTTTCAAAATATCAAGTAACTTTTCAAATTTGAAATTTCTTTCAGTTCATAGTATGTTTTTTGTTGTTGTTGTTGTTGTGTGTGATTGTGGCAATGCTACAGTAGGACGATCTGCCAAGGGGGGTGGCCTTGGTAGGGAGACTTTCTTAGGGGATCCAACGCGTATTCACGTTACATCTGGAGAAAACCTACCAAATTTCTAGACCGTTAGACCGACAACCGCGCGATTGGACCCGAACCCGGGACCTTCACACTTCGGCCATCTTCCATTTTCAGTGACAAGTACGTTTTTTGAGGAAACAGTGTAAAAATTTTCATAGTTCTAGCATCGTAAGTTTATTTCTGTTCTTTAGATAAGTCTATCAAAAACGACTTCCTCTGAAAAAGTGTCAAGATTAACAATTAAAAAAAGAGCTCTTCAAATTTTATCTTATTGTCAGTTTACAATATAGTTTCCTAGGAAACATTCTGAAAATTCTCTTAAGCATGGCATGGTAAGTTTATTTATAAGCGTGAGCGGAAGTCATGAAAATAAATATTTGTCTGAAAAAGTGTCGAGTTTAATAATATTTTTTATTAAATAACTTTTCAAATTTTATCTCAATGTCAGTTCACAGTAGAGTTTTAGAGGAAACATTCTGAAAATTCAGATAGTTAAGAGATTATAAGTTATTTCCTATCCTGAGCGAAAGTCAACCAAAATCTTCATTTTCAGGTAGAACAGCCTTAACGAAAGAATTTTTTTCTTAGCAGGATCTTATTTGCTACCTTATCGTCAATTTTTCAATTTACATTGCCCATTAGAATTAAAGCCCAATCAATTACCCTTTTCAGGGACACCCAATATATAACAAGTACGAGTTTAGATACTTCAGAAATTATGGAATTAACACTTTTTTCATAAAAATATGTGATTTGAATAAGAGATGAAATTCTCTAATTTGCAAATTCAATAAACCGTGTACAATGAACGCACTTTGTGATCCCTTTTTTTTAAACACATATTTTTGTGGTCTACTTTTGCGCACTGATTTTTGTATACATCATTTGCGTACATGGTCAGTACAAAACTGTACAATACAGTATTTGGGTCAACAAATTTTATGTCGTACTTTTTTTAGGGTTGTCAGTTATATTTGTTTTTGGATTATAAAATTACATGCTCCGACTTGAAATTGATAAAGGCAATATTAATACACAGGGACATACAAAATATTGCCGATCTTTTACGATATTTTGGTGGCAGCAGTCGGGAAACAAAATTAATATTTATCATTGAAGTATATAATTGCAAACTCCCCATTCAAAATGGTAAACCAAGAATTATTATACAGGCATACATGAAATATTTCCCATATTTTACTGTCTGTTGATGATAGTAGTATTTGCAAAGAAAATTATTATTTATTATCGGAGTGTATAACTATATACTCACAATTGAGAGTGATAAACATAGGAGAAATATAATGGGACATACAAAATGATTTCTGTATTTTACGATCTACATCCAGTAGTCGAAGGAAAATAAAATACAATTGATATTTATTATGGAATTGCATACGTTCAGTCTGATACCATATAAATGTGAGTTTCGAGATATAAAGCTCAAAAGAATCAGGCCCACAATGAACTTCTTAAAAGACTAACTAAATACAAAATTCTGTACTGTAAAAATGGGGTATTTTAAAAGTGAACAGATTTGTTTGCAAAATCCGTCTTTACATTCTATCTTTTAGATCGGAAGCAACGCTGACATTAGTGTTTGCGATATTTTAGTAATACCCATAACTTAATGGTAGGTGGAACCGAACGATAACCGCGTAAGTCGTGGTATAATTTGCCATAGAAATATATACAAAATGCTCTTTCTAATTTTGGCCAGAGATTTACGAAAACAATACCTTAGGAAAATATGTTACAAAAATCTTAGATAATGCATGTATGAAACAAATTATATTACTCTGCTTGACAATTGCTAAGGAACGCGGGATTTATACAAAATTGAGTCTTAAACAGCTGAACATAACAGTAAATTCACTTTCAGAGGGCGTGTTAGACCAGGACTCATTATCTGTATGAAAGACAGTGCATACAAGCCCATGATTCATTCGAAAATTTATGCTGCTTGATGTTTGATTAAAATAGTGATGGATGTTGCAAAAGTTTTTTCTCTGAAATTCTGCTTGGATCTTGCAGTAATTAAGAGCAAAATGCCAGCAAGACATCATTTGAGTGACTACGATCGTGGACGAGCAGTTGGACGACTGAAAGCAGGTCAGTGTCACTACCCGTAGCTGCTACAATGGGTGTATCAAAGAGTGTTATCTCGCGATTAAAGAAGGCAGTTGAAGTCTGAAATGGTTTGCTAAAGCAGGCCGGGGGTTGTGGAAGGAACACCACACTTTTAGAGGATCGCCCTCTAGCCCTCGCTCGAGTTTTGTTCGGCTCGTGGCAAAAAGGAACAGAAATTAAAATCCTGTCCAGATAGCTACAAACCTTGCAACCGCTACCAATACGCATGTTTCAGCAAGAAACGTCTCACAGCGATTAAATCAAGTTGGTTTGAATGCACGGAAGCCTGTTCGTTTCATCCCACTGCAACCACGCTTTCGTCGAGAGAGATTACGCTGGTGTAAGAATCATGTTGGTTGGGATCCCAAAATTGGTCTAGAGTAATGTTCTCCGAGGAATTTCGTTTCAATGTGACAAGTGATCTGGCCACCAATTACTGTGGAGTGATAGTGGAACACATTATGCACAACAGTTTGCTCGTGAACGTTATCGGTACGACCCAGGCGTGATGGTGTAGGCAGGCATCATGCACACAGGGCAGGAACATGCCTGAGATGCTCTTGGCAGACGTGTTGCACAAAGAACCATTCGTCCCCGAACAGTGCAAGAGTTCAAAACCGCCTTGAGAGAGGAGTGGGACAATATCCCCAAGGACTGGTCGATAGCTAAGTGAAGGGCAAGGAGATCAGATGCAAAATTTGCATTAGTGTCCGTAGTCAACACACATCTTACTAAGGTACTCATGTCTGCATAATTCTGACCCGACGACCAATTTTTTGGTGCTGTTTGGAAATCATACAAGGAGCATCTTTTTTATTTTAAGTTTTGAATTCTTCGATGTGACGATATCGGTACTATTTTGCATTATAATAAATGCGCACTCAGTTTCATTTCTTCAATCATTTTCTATTCTTAATTATTCCGAAAAACGTTACTGTTCCTTAGCAGGTGTCAGGCAGTGTATTATATTATAGTGTCAGCCAAAGTTATTTTGATATAGAAGGCTTCATGCAAAAGACGAATTGGTGAGATTAGAGTACTCCGAGTTAGAGTGAGTCCAGGGTATTACGGTATTTTATAATTTCGCTATATGCAATCTCACATTAGCAGGTAAAAGCCATAGATTATGGAGCTAGTTAAAAAATATTGTGGTTCTTACGATTCCGCAATAACGAATTACGTAACTACAATCATAAGAAAAATATTCTTTCCGTGCGAAGAGCGCGTAAGCAGCTAGTATAAGATAATTTTCGATTCCTAAGAAGTGTTTTATAGGATAAGTAAGAAAAATGGGTAGGAATCATGGATTATGATACGCTTTTAATGTATAGACTGACGTGTGCATTTAAAATAGGAAAGTGTTTTATATTTCTTCTTTAATTTTATTCTATTCTGTTAAGAAATAAAACAATTTCAATAATCGTTGATAGCTCTTTACAAATACATAGGTCCATAAAGCTTGTTCCTACATTTCTTTAACACATAGATAACAATGCGGATTTCCTGAGACTAATTAAAGCATGTAATGCGCAGTAAAAAATTTAAGTACAATTAGTTAAACTTAATTTTCTGTAGGATACTTGCTCCACTGCTTCTTCTTGATGATGAATTTTTGCTTCATCTTTGCGATTGTAGCAAGCTGTAAGTACTTTCTCTTTAAAATATTTTATTGTAAAATGTATTTGCTATTATCTACGGTGACGGTAAAAAATTTGGCATTTTAATTAGGCAGTAATGATGGTCTTAGTTAAATTTTCCTTGAAAAACTCTGTTTTCATTTAAATGCGAAGTGTATAATAGTTATCAGTTACTTACATATTATTCCGGCTGTCCGCCAAGACGAGCCATTTCATACCAAGGTAAATGCTGGACACATGAAACTATTGATGGCTTGGAATACGACTGGCAAAAGTTAGCCAGCGCATTTGACGAAAAAATTGTTTGGAGGGAATGACCGCCGGAATAATATGCAAGTACCAGTTATACTTTTATAATATCATAAATGTCAATATCTGTATGTATGTCCGGTAATCTTTCATGCTGAAACGGTTTGATGTATTTGGATGAAATCTATATAAATAAAATTAGACTTTTGTCTGTACATTTCTTGGAATTCAAAAATTTTGCGATTTCTATCCGTTTAGAGCACCCGGGAATCCGATGCGACCCTCAAAAAAAAGTTTGTCTGTCTGTCATTCTGTCATTCTGTCGTTCTTTTATTCTGTCATTCTGTCCGTGATTCTTTTTTTGTTTAAGCATCGCGTAAAAACGACTGAAGCGAATGATATGAAATTGGGTGTCATGATAGGTGGTCACTCAACTTAAAACATAGGCGTCGAATTTTTTAAAAAATCTTGATTTTATTTTGAGATTTTGCGAAAATCGTTTCAAACTACGTAAATTTGTGTTCAAGCATCACGCAAAAACGACTGAAGCGAATGATATGAAATTGGGTGTGATGATAGGTGGTTACTCAACTTAAAACATAGGCGTCCAATTTTTAAAAAATCTTGATTGGATTTTGAGATTTTGCGAAAATCCTTTCAAACTGCGTAAATTGGTGTTCAATCATCACGTAAAAACGACTGAAGCGAATGATATGAAATTGGGTGTCATGATACGTGGTCACTCAACTTAAAACATAGGCGTCCAATTTTTTAAAAATCCTGACTGGATTTTGAGATTTTGCGAAAATCCTTTCAAACTGCGTAAATTTGTGTTCGCACATCACGTAATAACTGCAAAGGTGAAAAAATGATATTTGGTGAAATGATAGGTGGTCACTCACCTTAAACTATAAGCATCTAATTAAAAAAATGCATCAGATTTCGAGATTTTGTGAAAATCGTTTAAAACTGAGTGAATCTTTGATCCCGTATTACGTAATAACGACTAAAGCGAATGATATGAAATTTGGTCGCACGATAGATGGTTGCTCAACATAAACTATAGGAGTCCAATTTTTTAAACATTTTTATTAGATTTTGAGATTTTGTGAAAATTCTCTCAAAATACGTTTATATTTCTTCAAACGTCACGTAATAACGACTAACACGAATGATACGAAATTGAGTGATATGATAGGTAGTTGCTAATCTTAATTTATAGGCGTTGAATTTTAAAAATATTTTGCTTACATTTTGAGATTTTTCGAAAATCGTTTTAAAATGCTGAAAATTTGTTCCAGCATCACGAAATAAAGACTGCAAGGAATGAAACGAATTTGGGTGACATGATAGGTTGTCACTCAACTTAAATTCTAGGCTTCAAATTTTTCAAAAATGTTGATTAAATTTTGAGATTTTGCGAAAATTATTTCAATATGCGTAAATATTCGTTCGCGCATCACATAATTACGACTAAAGCGAGTGAAATGATATTACTTAGTTACTCTCTAACCTGTAATATTTTAACAATACATGAAAATTATAACTTCGCTTTCTTTACTTTGTCAATATACTACATCCATTCTGTGTACTCCTACAATGCTAACGAAAGTTCTTGCTTTTTGGAAATTTTCATTCACTAACCCATCGAGGACGGGTACTTCAGCTAGTATGGAATACAGACAGTTAAAGTCCTGGATTAACAAACAGGCTCTTTTTTATCCGGCGGAAAAAACACTGTTCCTGTAATATACAAAAAACTATCTTTAATAAAAAAAAAGAATACGACTGAGCTTTTTTTTAACAAAGCCGTAGTCAGATGGTGCAAACTTATAGAATATGCAGTTTTTTATAAATAAAATCACCTGAATAAGTTTTTCCTTCTGATGTGGATTTATAATCGGATATGGGCCAAGCACACAAATTCGAAATACAAGTTTCACAAACAAACAAAAATAATATTTTTGAAACATTCATTCAGTTCGAATTATGCATTTTTTTGTGCGTCTTTTCCCCCTTCTATTTCTAATGTATTACATCCAAAAAAAGGATGTTAGAAATTTCAATTTTAATTTTGTTTAATCACACTCATGAATAATGATACACTGCCAACTTAATGGAAAGAAAATATGGAAGGCACATGGATTATGATACGCTTTTAATATATAGCACTATAGTGCGTATTTAAAATCAGATTTTCTTAACTTTTTTTTTTCTGTTTTTTGATAACGGCCGATATATCTAGAAGCTCTTCAGAATTATTATAGGATTAAAATAATCTGTAACTTTTTGTATAGTGCGAGATCCGATATTAGAAATATATAACCTCATCTGTTATTTAATAATGATAAAGAGCATATGCTAGATAATGTATCCATTGATACATCGCAAATAGATTCGCTAGCTAAATCGCGTACTGATGATATTAAATAATTAAATTTTTAATTAAATTTTTTCGATCAACTACCCCAATCTGTTATCTATGAAAATCGAGCATTAGTTGAGAGAATAATCCCCAACGAATTGAAAAAATATGGGTTGCTTACTTTCTCCTCTGCCCAACTATGGGGTTGACAAGTACAAAAACGCCAGTAAACCTTGTTAAAATACCCTCATCTGTTATTTAATCGAACTATGCATCAAACGAAAGGTTATTTTATTACCAATCCAACCGTAGTAGGTTGCCTTATCAAAAAGTTGGCTGAATCCATGGTTGCCTAGATTTTAGAGTAAAATTTTCCAGCTTTTGAGTCATTTCGCAATATTTGCTTCTCTTGAAAGCATTTATATGCTACTAAATTTGGGGGTGAGCGGGTTAGATTCTATGAATTTTAAGTATTCTTAATATGACATCATACTGTAATGACAACTTTGCGATTTTTTGATACTTTTTTATCAACCTCTAGGGATTTATGTGAAGACGTTTCTGGCAACACTCACTTCGAGCTTATTTGTCTCAGCATGAATCACATCCTGAGATGCTGGGTGAACTTTTACAGATTTCAAAGGATCAAATTGTAAGTTTCGTTGCTTACCAAACTGACTTACTTGAAATGCTGGGGAAAGTCGTAGATGGGTACAAGGAATAGCACATAAAAACTTTGCTCGGTGAGCACAGAAAGACGGCTCAATACTCCAGTACGGCTCTCCAGTACTGTAAATTCATTAATTTGTTTCTTCGATTTTCAAGAAGCATCCAGTACAGTGATTTTGAGCACTCTGTTACAACACTCTATTACACTCTATTTACAGCACGTCCAATTTGTTCTTTTCATTAAAGCAGCCAAATTATGCCAGATGTTCCATTATGTATGTGAGCAATCTTATGAAGGCGCAGAACAGCAATTCGCGGATGAAATCTGAATTTAGACGAGGATCCATTGGTATCCGACGTACCAAATCTGGTTTCTCTGTATTACCTAATTACTTAACGTTAGAACAGACCATTAATGCTGATGCTTCACATCAGTTAACACATTATTTTGCCGCAGAGTCCATATCAGCCCAACAAAGATGGGCACTTAGTAACAGCATAAGGACAAAAATTGTATTTACCGTTAAAGAACAATTCGGTCTATCGCAAAAAGATGATACTAGTCGTGCCTTCAGGGCCTGATTTCCAGGAGGGCATTCAGGGCAAGCGCCCAGGCCCCCTACCAAAACGGGGCCCCTAATTGTTCTTTTAAGTTTAAAAATTTGTACATTTTAAAAAAGTTTTCGAAAAAAGGGGCCCTCAATGAAGCTTTTGCCCAGAGCCCCGAACTCTGCAAATCGGACCCTGCTTGCCTTGCAGAAAAGTCGAATCGAAAAGGATAATGGAAGTCTTGAGAGTATCATTGAGACTATAAGAAATACACTGAATCCCTCCGTTGAGAGTATCGATAAAAATGTTCTCTTTATTCTTAATATTTCAACTGGTAAGGCAGCATCTTTTGAAGTTAGTGATTTTCTGATCAACATTAAGTCGGTTGGAAATCAACAAGAATTGATGTTTATTTCAGAATGTAATTTCACTTCCGAAAGGTTCAAAAAACCGATAAAGCGTAACAAAATCCCGAATTTCGCTTCACAGTCCGCCGTCCAAGCTCAAACCAACAAAGATAAAAGTAATAAGGCCGTTCTTAAAATGGAAAGAGACATCTTTGGCCGATTACTTGCGATTAGTCTTGAGAAAGACATCAACATGGAGTACTACTGCTCAACGTTTCCGTTTGCCCTTGTGCCGCCTGCTCTTTTCTCGCGTACTGGTGAGTTGCTAAAAACTGACAAATCCAAAACTAGCCCAAGTATATTGAACTCCAATGTCGAAACTGTTGAGCATACCGGTATCGATATCGATGAAATAGACGGTTTTTATTACTTGAATGTTATCGGATCATCTATGCCGCAGACATTTGACAAGGTGGCTGAATCGATCTTAATAAAATAGTGCTCAACTAACGTCTCTGAAATACACATAATTTTTGATAGGCACTTAACACCCTCTATGAAAGACTGAACGTCAAAATCGGTTGGAGTTCAATAGACCGTATGTCATCCAAGGACCTCTTCAACCAAGACCTAGCGATTTTCTTGGAAATCTCAAAAAGTACCATTCCAAAGAAGCCTGGTACAATTCTTGGCTGATAGCTGGGAAAATGATAATATAGTGTCCAATAATTCAAAACAAAAAAAATTTTATAACGGTTGGAGAATACTGTTTTTCTTACCATACAATCGGGAATCACTTCGTGAAACGTAAAGAAGATTATATATGTCAGCATGAAGAGGTAGATATGCCGATAATGTTTCATATATCAAAAGCGCCACCTAATTCAAAAATATTGGTCAAAGCGAATGATACCGATGTCTTGATAATTTTACTGGCCACTATACAGAAAGTTCCACAGACGCAAATTTGGTTGGCGGGTTCATCACCAAAGAAAATTGATAAGAAAGATCTTGATTGCATTCACTGTATTGAGCTTGCGATGAAATCGGATCCTACTTTATGATTGGGTCGGCTAGCTTTCCACGCATTTACGGGCTGGGATTATACAGCTGCACTTTATAACAAAGGGAAACTCAAGCCTTTTAAAATATTTTTAGACGAACGTATTTTCAGGAAATATTCGCATCATTGACAGACCCAGCAGATGTACTCCTGGAAGAAAAAATTCAGCGTGTTCAGGAGTTTACTACCCTTCTTTAAAGGATCATGCAATGTTATAACATCAATGATGCTAGGTATGAGCTGTTCCAAAAAACATATGCAATAAAAAGACAAACAGCATTTCATGAACAAGATTAAAGGATCGACTCCAACCTGATTCCACCATGCTGAATCTCACTCAAACTGAAAATTTTGCGCACAATCTATGTAAATTCAATATGAGTTTACGCAATTGATGCATGCTGCGTCAAACTAAATCCTGAAGATTGTGGGTGGTTTTGGGATGGCTATTTGAAGCTTGCATGGTCCGTAAGTGACCCAACACTCTTACAAGTTGAGGATATATTAAGAGAATAAAAAGAAAATGATGAAGAATTAGAATTCGATTTTGACATATAGGCACTTCTCACGAGTCAGAATCGGAATACGTTTTTACACAAAAACATTTTACTGAGACATTTTGCTATTGTTAAATTTACGTATGATTAAAAAAAATGTTGATATCATTTTGTGATATTTTATTTTATGGCTTTCATCAGTATTTAATCCGTGTTTACACGATTGGAAAATATCCTTTTGAACAAAAAAAAGTAAAAATGCATATTTTATATTTATGTGTAGTTGCTAATAAATAAACGTGTGAGTGAAAAAAAAAATGATATCGCTTTAATAGTTAATCTCACTTGAATCCAGTATTTGATCAATGGAATGTGCTTACACTATCGGCAAAATCTTTAAAAAGAACTCGCTGCGTTTGTCTGTCGCATGGAGTTGCGCGCGCAACGCTTCTCTCATCGCCGCGCTGAAAATTTTTATAATTATGAAATATGTATTTTTACTACATCTAAAATCTAGGCAACGATGGATTCAGCCAACTTTTTGATAAGGCAACCTACTACGGTTGGATTGGTAATAAAGTAACCTTTCGTTTGATGCATAGTTCGATTAAATAACAGATGAGGGTATTTTAACAACGTTTACTGGCCCCTTTGTACTTGGCAACACCATAGTTGGGCAGAGGAGAAAGTAGGCAACCCTTATTTTTTCAATTCGTTGGGGCATATTCTCTCAACTAATGCTCGATTTTCATAAATAACAGATGGGGGTAGTTGATCGAAAAAATTTAATTAAAAATTTAATTATTTAATATCAGTAGTACGCGATTTAGCTAGGCAACCTATTTGCGATGTATCAATGGATACATTATCTAGCATATGTTCTTTATCATTATTAAATAACATATGAGGGTATATATTTCTAATACCGGATCTTAGACTAGTAGGTTTTTATCATTAAACCATCTGATTTTTGTAACCAGGGGCGGCCCGACAGGGTAAGAAGGGTAATCATCGCATCGGATCGCCAGCTGACGAAGAGGCGTCATGTGGAACTCAAAGACTCAGTAGAGCATGGAAGGGGGCGTCTTTTTTACGTTAGAAGGGGGCACTACTTACCCTTGGGCAGCCCTGTTTTTAACCATATTAATTTTAGATTCCCTTCAGAATCTGAAATATTTCCGTGCCATGGAAGCCGGTGAGAAACACAGGATTTATTAAGATGGCGAACCAACTTGTCGCCGTAGGCGGCTAGTGATTGAATAAATCATATTTAAACATCATAATCAAGAATACACACAAATTTTTATTTTCATTAGTATTAAGAAATTAAGTCTTTTGATTAGAAGTGACAGTTTTTGAGATATATAATTCAAACAGTATAATATTCAAACATAATATTCAAACAGTAACGAAATTAAACTTTCGGACTAATTTCCGCATTCTTTTTCAATAAATTTAACTCCCACTTAATTTTTTTTTCAGATTTCTTTTGCGTTTCTGGTTATACATCTAAGGCATGTTGGGAACCAGAAAGCAAAGCGTGCGGCCACTTAAAACAACCCGAAGAATTTCCAACCACCGTGGATCAACTGAGAGATATTTGTCGGTGAGGAAAAAATATAAATAAAATAACATTTTAATAAAGTAAATCGAATAAAAATGTTCACCAAAACAATTTTTTTACTTTCAATTAATGTCACTTTTAAAAACCTGCGGTTGGGTGGGTGAGGGAGGAAATCTCAATTTAAATGATTCCTTCAGTTAAACACTGGAAACAAAAACTGCAAAGTTGCACTCTGCAATTTATTTTGTCCAACTTTCAGAGCAAATTCTGATTAAAAATTGCCTTTTAAAATGTTCTGAGAGTACATCTCTTTCGTAAAGTATCCTACTGGTGTATGCTTAAAGATTTTTTTAAATTTTATTCTTAAAATGATCAACCTATAGCAGAAAGGTATAAGTTGATGTTCATGTGTAAAAGTGTACAGTTCTGGGCTGGACGAAACTTCGTGAATTTTATTGAGCCTCTACTCATTCGATTCTCAGAAAATATTGTTCAAAAGTTTAATGATTTCTTTTAAAAATAATCTTCAGAAACTCAAACTGCAATATTTGAAAGCACTTTTTGACAAAAACTCGAACAGAAAATTTACTATTACATGATTGTTTTCTGTTGACACGAGTGGTTCTACATACGAAAATAGTGCAAAACTAGCTGTAACACTTACCGGAAGATATGTAACGCCTGCATTTGGTTACATTTATCAAGTAAAGTTTTAAATCATATAAAAATATTCCTCCTGAGAAACGTAGTACATTATTTTAACCCTTTCGTCACTGCCCAAGTTAAAATTCATGCTAGTACCAGCAACAAAAATAGGCTAGTTATTGCTATGTCTGCCAGATTTTCATGCTATTATTTGCTTTGTAATGCTAGCTAGCATCAGATGCTATACTCTTAGCTTATACAGCAATAGCATGACAAGTTATATACAAGCATTTCATGCTTATTAACTGTGCAAGCTTTGGGCAATCATTTTTTGTTATAGCATGGGGAGGTAGGTACCTTAATAAGCTATAATATGCTTTTTTTATGCTTGCCGGTTTAATATGCTGCATAGCTAGCTCAAGCAGAAATAGCATGGAAAGCTGTATACAAGCAAGAAGTGCTAATTAGCTGTACAAGCTTCTTTCAAAGCATGGGCAGTAGGGTGGTCCGAAAATCCATTTTCTTTCGAAATTGCTATATCCTTAGTGTGCAAAGTATGTGGTTAGTGGTCCTTATTAACCAAAAAGAAAGCTGACTCTGTCAGAGAAAGTCTTCAGACTGCGCATTCAACTCAAACTTTTGAATTTTTACTTAAAAATGTGAAAATTTCAAAAAAATTTCTAGACGTTCCTAGAGATTTACAAAACTGTTCCAAGGTCGGAAATACCCGGGAAAGAGTCGTGTAACATCTAGTATTACCTGTTTGCGTTCCTCCAGTCTCTGAAATTTCAGCAAAAATCACCAAAAATAGCACGTTTTAAATGTTTTCGGCATTGTGCGCATTACGCTGGCACAGTGGTAAGAGGATTGTGTTAACATAATAAGATAAATATTTTAACATTATAAAAGTAGTCTAACCATATTAAATAAAAATGTCGTACTTCGAGAGTTTTTGAATGACCAGAGAACGGAAAGGAAAATGAACATTGGATCGATAGCTTTTGTGACTTCGGAGAAAAAAAAATGAAATGGAAGGAAATCGGTAGACACAGTCTTGATAAATTACTGGAAAGTTTTCGTCGGGTTCTGAAGATCAAGAGCGCAACACCGAAAACATTGAAGTTAACAATGACTCAAATAGTGATATTTCAGACGACTTTGTTACAAGTAAGATACTTGCTCGAGACGACAGTCAGAGCAAATTAAACCTAGTTTCTTTTTGACGAGCTTGTGAGAGAAGGGTAGTTTCTGACCGCGGTGCAGGGCAATTAGCATCGTCTCTGCAGAGTGACATAGACAAAATATTACCTGAAGAGAAGAAATTAAACAGTGTAATTCACAAAAACAATGCGAGAAGGGCACATTCGCAAATCAGAAAAGAAAGCCAAGAATTGAAGTCTCCAAAAGGCAAGAAAGTTTTAGTTTTCAACTTTCATGGCAGGAAAAATACTAACTACCATGGTGAATGAAAAAAGTGAAGAAACAGGGCAATTTTAAAGACGGGAGCAAAAAAGCAAGAGGAGCACATTTCTATAATCGAAGAGCCTGGTTCAGTTTGCTTGACCCATTTTTCTTCTGGTGAAGTCGATGCGTGTGGAACAGCCTCAGTATAAAGAACTATTTCGTTCGAAAAGGTATAGACCTGACTGAACTCACCTGCATTGGGTCCGATGGTGACAGAAAGAACACTGGCGTCTAAGCCGGCGTTACTCGTCTTTTAGAAGAGTATTTAACAATGACCACGCGCTGCTAGAAATTATTTGGTAAATACATTCCAATGAATTGCCGTTAAGGCATCTATTCGAAAAAGTTGACGGGAAGACATCAGGTCTAAAGGGTTTTTTCAGAGAAATAGGTAAGCAGCTTCCTACTTGCTACAATCAACAAGGCATTGAATTTGAAAGTATTGAAGCATCACTACCTGAAATAGAAGTTAGCTTGCAAAGCAAAGATCTAGATTATATTTACAGAATTTGTCAGGCTGTATCAAGGGATTGTTGCCTAAACCATCTGGCCGAGTCAATTCCTGGACCTATACACCACGCTCGATGCATCGTGATGCTGCCGCATTGTAAGAAACTACACTGCTGGCCACCCAAATTGCAACACCAAGAAAAACAAGAGATATCACAACAAAATTTATTGTGTAGATAACATGTTGACCAAGTAACAAATGATTAAATTTACAGCATTCTATGAAGCGTGGTTCCTGCCAAAATCAGTACCCAGAGTAGCCGCCGTTGTTGGAGATCACAGCTGCCACACGCCTCGGCATTGATTCAAAGAGACTTTGAATGTGTTCTTGGGGTACAGCAGACCAAGCAGCTTCCACACGTTGCCAAAGTTGATCTGGTGTGACAGCTGGGGATGAACTCTGGGTCAGTCGTTGAGCAACCATGGACCACATGTTTTCTATCGGCGAAAGATCCGGAGAGCGCGCCGGCCAGGGAAGCAATTCAATCTGGTGATTGACGAAGAACCCTTGGACAATGCGTGCCACGTGTGGCAGTGCATTATCCTGCTGAAATATGGCTGTTGGCAAGCCCTGAAGGTAAGAAAGGACAACTGGCTCCAACACCTCGGAGATGTAGCGCTGGCTGGTTAAAGTACCGGCAATGCGTACTAGAGGAGTGCGAGAGAGATATCCGATACCGCCCCATACCATAATACCCGGTGCAGGACCAGTGTGACGGTGCATAATGCAGCTGTTCAGCATCCTCTCTCCACGGTGTCTCCAGACTCGAATCCGACCGTCGTGGTGTTGCATACAGAAGCGTGACTCGTCAGTAAAGAGAATTTCATTCCATTCTGTCGTCCACATCCTTCTTTCATCGCACCATTGGCGGCGGAGACGTCTGTGGTTCCGCGTCAGAGGTAGACAAAGCAACGGACGTCTTGCGGACAGACCATTCTGCTGTAAACGACGTCGAATGGTACGCGCAGACACTGGATGATGCGTTACAGACTGAATCTGCTGTGATATGGTTCGTGATGTGACTGAGCGGTCCGTCACTGCCATGCGTACAATCTGCCTGTCATCACGTGACGTGGTGCACTGAGGTCGATGCGGTCGATCACGTCTGTCCGTCGTACCCTCCTGCACCCAACGATCACATATCCGCATCACAGTTGTTTGGTTTCGTCCAATACGACGACCGATTTCCCTGAAAGATAACCCACAATCTCGGTATGCCACTATCCTTCCTCTGTCAAACTCGGATACTTGATCAAAAGATGATCGTTGTTTCCTACGAGGCATAATTTATCGTTTTTTTGAAAAAAAAGCAAGAAAAACACAATTGCTGTACTTGAAACCGTCGAAATCTCCAAGCCTTAAATAGCGCTTTGAGGTGGCGCCACAGGCGCGCTTGATGTGCGTCTGCGCTGAAATTCTAATCATTTGCATATCTCACCTCAGCTAATGCATGTTGTAAATTTCATATTATTTGCATGCTTCCTTCAGGGTGTTGCATTTACGATGGCCAGCAGTGTACATATCTACCAAACGTCCAGCCCCAAAACTAAAGACATTCACAGAATTCATCGTTAAAGTTTATGCTCCTATGTGGTTTGAAATTAAGTGCAATGGGACAGTAAAGAATACTGCAAAGAACTTTTGTCTCACGATTAGAAAACTTGATTCTGATGATCTTAAGGAGTTTCTTTACGTCTGACTCGAACGCCATGCCTTCTGGGGACATCCATAAAACATACTAGTCAATATATTCGCAGACATGCGACATATTACACATTATGCGACATACCAGATATTCGGCAGCAAGCATCCAAAAGAATCCTGGAAGCAAGGGTCACTCAAAGTAAACGCTTAGGAAAGCGTTTGGGAAGTTTACACCACCAAAGATAAATTCCATTGCTGAAGAATACAGCGATTTAGTAATTTGGGAGAAAGAAAAGATAAAATCACCTCCAATTGTTAATATAGGATTACCAAAGAGGGTTTAAATAAAATCATCGACGGAAATGAAGATTCATTGAAAAAAAAAAAAAAAAACTCCAGCTATTCTCGATATGCGGTCACCTCTTCGTGGTGAGTGCTGGATAGTCGATTATTCGATGAACCGAGAGCTGCAATTACTTTTCCTCGACTCAAACACGACGCAGAGTAAAAATTTATTGAAAAGTAACTAAATAAAATCACGTACCGACTTAATACGTCAAGCCCAAAACGGGTAAAAATTTTGCTATACTATTTGGTGATTTTTGTACAATTTTCAGAGCCTTTGGAAGAACTCAGACATACCAAACAGGCAATAGTAGTTGTTATACGACCCTTTACAAGCACTTCCGACCATATAATAGTTTTGAAAATGTCTAAGAACGCCTAACTTTTTTTTTTGAATTTCATATTTTTAAGTAAAAACTCAAAACTTTGAGTTAGATGCGCAGGCTGAAGACTTTTTTTGACACTGTTTTTATTTGGTTAATAAGGACCACTAACCACATACTTTGCACACTAAGGGTAGAGCAGTTTCGAAAAAAATGGAATTTCGGCCCACCCTAATGGGGAGGTAGGAACCTTAACAAGCTATCATATGCTTCTTTATGCTTGCGAGCTTAATATGTTGTATAGATAGCTTAAGCAAAAATAGCATGAAATGCTATATAGCAGCAGGATGCAGCAGGAAGTGCTAATTAGGTGTATAAGCTTTCTCCAATCATGGGAGGTAGGTACCTTAATGAGCTATGATACGCTTTTTTATGCTTGCTACCCTACTATACTTTGTAAGAAGCTAAGGTAAAGACAGCATGGCATGCTGTGTGCCAGTAAAAAGTGCTAATTTGATACACAAAGCTTCTTTCAATCACGACACGGTACCTTAATGAGCAATTTCATGCTTGTTAAACTTTTCTTCAATTTAAAGTCCCTTTCTTTGAATTTTGTATATTTTTAGTCTTGTTAGAGAGAAAAGTAAAAATAAATTCAAGTATAATTAGTTACAACTTTAATTTAAATCTGCTAATTAATATATTTTTAAAGGTTCCAGGCTGAAATTTTTCTTGATGTTCCTAAAGTTTGACTAAATTGTTCTTTATATGTCAAACAAAAACTGCAAAACAATAAAAATATTTTCAAAATGAGCACGCATCATTGTTTGTTGTAATTATTTATACAGACAGTTGTAAATTTCATGAAAAGTAATTCCTCCATCAAAGTCCGATTTTGAGACTAAAATAACCTTCACTTCAAACTTTAGTCTTCCCCAAACAAGTCTTATAGCGTATAGTGGCTAGCTAGAGCGCCGATCTGCCGCTCAGTAAGTTGAGAGCTCCATTCCAGCTCCGGCAAACTAAGGAAAATTTATAAGTGTGTTAATGTGTGTTTGCAGTTTGATATCGTATAATTAGTCAAAAATTCTCATTAAGAACACCGTTTAGATTTTATTTTATTTTTAACCTTATTTTGGAAATTTTAATAAAAGCAATAAAAAGCATCTGTTGGTTGTGAATTACTGCTAGAATAGCATGAATTTCAAGCAAATGGTGGTCTTGATTGCTACTAGGCCAGCAAAATATTCAAGCAACAAAAGCTGGATTATGTAGCTGGACAAGCAATAAAAGATTCCCAATACACACAATGACTTGCTAGTAACTCTGCTGAAACTAGCAAAAATTTATGGTTATTTATTAGGGTGGAGCGAAAAAAGTCAAATTGATATTTTAGAGTCGCTATAGTGCGGAAAAGTTGCGATTGGTGAATACAAGAAAAAAAAATATTCAAAACGGACTTTATCTTCCGATCGCGCAAACTGTCTAAAAGTTCAAAAAAATTGAAAATTTAAGATTTTTTCTGAATTTTTTTAAAAAAAGTTATTATATGTATATTTTATCGCTATATGTAAAAATATTGACAGATTGTACTGTTTAATAATAATAATGAAAAATGACTGTGTTTAGGGAATATCTTCCGATCGCGCAAGCTCAATTAAAATAGGGAAATTTTCAACTTTGAGTGATTTTGAGGGCAGAAAGGTTTAGTAATTCACCAAACTCCCACTAGCCACGTTACAAAAACAGAACAGTAATCACCGCACGTGCCTCCTTCCTATATCTCTCCGCCCACACCACCCCCTACGGTGCGCCATTTCATATCAGTTGTCAGGCTGTTACGCTTGAGTGAGGGCAGGGGGCTACGGCAAAGATTTCTTTTACATTATGGCCTATGGGAGGAAATTCTTGAAAGTGCGCTAGCGTTTAAACGGAACATTCGATTGAGCTCAAATTCGGTATACATATTATAAACCACCATCGTAAGACCGGTATTGATTTTGATGTGTATAGGACTTATAGTTTTTCTACAGGGCTACGACCAAGATTTCTTTTACATTATGGCCTATGGGAGGGAATTTTTGAAAGTGCGATAGCGTTTAAACGGTACATTCGATTGAGCTCAAATTGGGTAGATATGTTATAAACCACCATTGTAAGACCAGTATTGATTTTGATGTCTGTAGGACTTATAGTTTTTCTACAGGGCTACGACAAAGATTTCTTTTACATTATGGCCTATGGGGGAAATTCTTGAAGGTGCGCTAGCGTTTAAACTGTACATTCGATTGAGCTCAAATTGGTTATACATGTTATAAACAACTATCGTAAGACCGGTATTGATTTTGATGTGTATAGGACTTATAGTTTTTCTACAGGGCTACGACAAAGATTACTTTTACATTATAGCCTATGGGGAGAAATTATTGAAAGTGCGCTAGCGTTGAAACGGCGCATTCGATTGAGCTTCAGTTTGCTATATATATTTGAATTATTCATCGATTAAAATTTATTGAAATGCTTTGTAATGATCTTAATCGTAAGTGTTCGGAAAGTCGAGTGGAGTCACTACCAATTTTTTTATATTCCAGCATCGTTCACAGCGCTCCATGGCTCTTCCACTCATATACCACATCCTCACAAACTTACAATTAGTCATTTCTTTCTACTAAAATAATCCCAGGAATAATTTATATGGCAAAACAACGTTTGCCGGGTCAGCTAGTGAGTAAATAAAAAAGAAATACTTTATGGTTTGCACTTTTGAGTGTTTGCTTAGGTGAGTCTTCCACACAATGAAATAAAAGAAAGAAAAAACGTTTAATGGAGGTACAGCTGCGCTTTTTTATTTATTTAGTTTATTAGTATTGGCCAAAAATATTGAATCATATACATGGTGGGGGTTTCACTGTGGATGTAGCGAACATTTTTATAGCATATTGAACTCGTTTGTTTTATTTTAGTTTTTAGTACTATAATATTGGAAAACACAGTATGAACTCTTCCCGTTACATTCCCCCCCCCCCTCCAAAAAAAAAAATCTTAGCAGTGACCCTGCCTTCGGGTGTACGGAAAACACTTCTGCACAGTATGAAAGTAAAATAATATTATTTAATTAAAATAACGAAATTTTATGCTAACACTTCGAAATATATACAGGCTCATTACGGCCAAATAGTGCTGGTCCGGGACATTTTAAACAGTACCACGCCCTTAACATTTCTGTGCATGTCACAGACACATGGCACTTCGCCATTACTGGTTATGTAATGTCGCATATGCATTTTTCAGATATTGGCATTCCAGTGACTAGCAGTAAACGGCAATGCACTTTGATTCCGATATACGGCACTTTGCCAGCACGACAGGTACACTGCCGTTATTTTGCGGGCGGTGGTGTATTTGCTGGGACCTTACTTACGATATGCTTCTTAAATTCTTGAAATTAAAGAACAAAATCTCACTTTGCAGTTCTTGCTATAACTGGACTCTCATATTTTCAGATTTTTAAAGTAGCTCGTTTTCCCCAAATATTTTTAATATATTTGAGGAAACTTGCAAGTTGAACGCCCTAGTATTGTCAATTTCATTACATTTTTGAAAATAAAACTTCTTCATTAATCTTAAAAAATTACGAATCATTATGTTTGAATATAAAACTATGACGCAGATGCCACACTTTATAACATTCTATCCTACTAAAGCGATTTCTTAACGTTAAAATGGTATAAAAATTGATAAAAATCACGGAAAGGGTGGATTTCAGTTTTATAAACAAGCGCAGGTTGTTCACATGCATACAAACATTCGCACACGCACATATATATGAATACTAGCTGAAGTACCCGTCCTCGACGGGTTAGTGAAGGCAAATTTCCAAAAAGCAAGAACTTTCGTAAGTATTGTAGGAGTACACAGAATGGATGTAGTATGTTGCCAAAGTAAAGAAAGCGAAGTTATAATTTTTATGTATTGTTAAAATATTACAGGTTAGAGAGTAACTAAGTAATATCATTTCATTCGCCTTAGTCGTAATTATGTGATGCGCGAACGAATATTTACACATATTAAAATAATTTTCGCAGAATCTCAAAATTTAATCAACATTTTTGAAAAATTGGAAGCCTAGAATTTAAGTTGAGTGACAACCTATCATGTCACCAAAATTAGTTTCATTCCCTGCAGTCTTTATTTCGTGATGCTGGAACAAATTTTCAGCATTTTAAAACGATTTTCGCAAAATCTCAGAATGTAATAAAAATATTTAAAAAATTTTTAACGCCTATAAATTAAGATTAGCAACTACCTATCATATCACTAAATTTCGTATCATTCGTATGAGTCGTTATTACGTGATGTTTGAAGAAATATAAACGTATTTTGAGAGAATTTTCACAAAATCTCAAAATCTAATAAAAATGTTTAAAAAATTGGACTCCTATAGTTTATGTTGACCAACCATCTATCGTGTGACCAAATTTCATATCATTCGTTTTAGTCGTTTTTACATAATGCGGGAACAAAGATTCACTCAGTTTTAAACGATTTTCACAAAATCTCGAAATCTGGTCGATATTTTTTAATTAGATGCTTATAGTTTAAGGTGAGTGACCACCTATCATTTCACCAAATATCATTTTTTCACCTTTGCAGTTATTACGTGATGTGCGAACACAAATTTACGCAGTTTGAAATGATTTTCGCAAAATTTCAAAATCTAATCAAGATTTTTTTAAAATTCGACGTCTATGTTTTAAGTTGAGTGACCACCTATCATGACACCCAATTTCAATATCATTCGCTTCAGTCGTTTTTACGTGATGCTTGAACACAAATTTACGCAGTTTGAAAGGATTTTCGCAAAATCTCAAAATCCAATCAAGATTTTTTTAAAATTCGACGCCTATGTTTTAAGTTGAGTGACCACCTATCATGACACCCAATTTCATACCATTCGCTTCAGTCGTTTTTACGTGATGCTTAAACAAAAAAAGCGTCACGGACAGAATGACAGACAGAAAAACTTTTTTTTGAGGGTCGCATCGGATTCCCGGGTGCTTGAAACGGATAGGAATCGCAAAATTTTTGAATTCCAAGATATGTACAGACAAAAGTCTAATTTTATTTATATAGATTATACCAATGGCTATATCCTCAACCGTTAATCAGAGACACATAGTTCCAGTTGCGAAAATGCTTTAAATTGTATAATCTATTTTATCAGAAACAATTGAATTCAATAAATAAATTCCAATGAAATTTACGAAATATAAATTTTTATACGGTCCCCCGATCCTGTCAGTTATATTTAGAAAATTTTTCTTTATACAATTTCATGCACAATAATAAAAAAAATTCGTCCTTCTACGACCAAATTTCACCGATTTATGAAGCAGCAAATATTGTGACTTAAGTCTCTTTTCCACGTTTAAAAATGTCCCGTTATGGTAAGCTGTTAAGGGACCATATAAATACTGAAATTTTAAATTATAGGTTTTAATTTCATTTTCTGGCATAATGCGATAAAAGAAGCAAAACTAATTTTAGAGTACTGATCTTCAAGCAGACAGGGCCATATTATCGCATG